>VDFB02051081.1:0-104559 GCA_007258455.2 Sequoia sempervirens
ATTTATAGCTTGAAAGAGGGATAGGGATAATGTTTTTGAGCTGGTATAATGGAGAGGGATGGTGACAAATGGTTTGGAAGAATGATAACACATAATGTATTGACTTAAGAGATCTTGTTCCTTCTCTTGAGAAGTTGAAATTGAAAAGGAATCTGAAGAAGTAGACCAAAGTGAATTAGATAGATAGTATATTGACTAAAGAGATTCTTCCCACTCTTGAGAAGTTGAGGAAGGTGCATGTGCAGTATGTGCAATGGGAAAATGGAAATGTAGAAGTGGATAAAGTCAAAAAATTTTGTATTGCATATGAATTTGTGCAAGTAAAGAATGTGAGTGATGATGCTATAAGTGGAGTTGAATAAATGAACTCAAAGATTCTTAAACTGGAGAATTCCATGGAACAAATACAATTGGAAATAGATGACAAGGAAAAGGAAAAATTAGAGTTAAGTGCAAAAAAAGAGAATTAGTTGGGTGGAGACATGAAAGGATTATCTAAAAGGTCTACATTCTCTAATTGTAAAGACACTCTCAAAGTTGAGAAAAAAGTGGCCACAAAGCTATACAAAAGTATTAAGGACATTGAGAACTCTATCCAAGAAAGGGATGTTTCTATTCTAAGGGTTGATGAGGGAGCAACTGATCTAAAGATTCTAGGAAAAGATACGAAAAAATGTTAGAAGATCATGACAATGAATAGTAGGGGGTGTTAATAGGTAATAGCAATGGAGACGAGGAATAATTTGTGTTCCATATTTTCCTCACTCTCTCTACCTACCTCTCCCTATATTCCTTCAACCTTACCTCTCTCTACGTACCTCAATATTGGAAATAACTAATAGGGGACAGTGTGTTTTCCTATGACTTGTTTTTTCAATAGGGGATAGTGTGTTTTCCAACATTGGAAATAACTAATAGGGGACAGTGTGTTTTCCAATAGGGGATAGCATATTTTCCAATAGGGAAGAAAAAATGCTTACATTATTTGCAGTGTTAGAAAACATATTATCCCTTGTCAATTATTTCCTTATGAATTTGCTGTGTTGGAAAAAACACTGTCCCTTGTCAGTTATGTAATGAAGTCCACCTTCAAATTTTAGAACATTAGAAATAACTAACAAGGGACAGTGTGTTTTCCAATAGGGAACAAAAAAATGTTCACATTATTTGCAGTGTTGGAAAACACATTGTCCCTTGTAGAGTTGCATAAAAAAGCACTCAAAGGAGGCATTCTCACGGCTGAAAAAGCAAGGCACAACAGAGTAACTTCTTCATAATTTAAGGTAATGGAAAAGAACCCCATTGAAATCTTCCACAACAAGGGCCTCATTTTGGTGTTCCATTTGGTGGTGACTTGAAAAGCTATATGTGCCTTTAGTACTTGATTGAACCTTTTAAACCATTTTTCACAGTGGATTAACAAAAAAACATGTATGTAGCTACTAATCATCAACAAATATACAACCATGTTGCATATATGAAAGAAAAGCCAATAATAAACAATTAAATTGAATAGAAATATCTTAAAGAGTTAACTTTCAATCAACCCAAACGAAGCTTCCATCTCTGTCACCATAGTATGATATGAAAATTGCTTTCAAAGTTGAATATTGAAGTTTTAAAATATGTAACCACATTTTGCATGTTTTCTAATCAGTTGGTAGACTACTTGACAAAATTCCTCTAGGTCGTTTATGCTTTGGTGTATGTCCACACACTGTTCCAAAGCTCGATAGAAACTTCACCAGATTTTCGTCATGCTGTTTGCTTCTTTCTTATATTTTCTATGTATATGCTGAATATTCACCTTCCAGAAATGCTTGATAATAAGAAGAATGGCTTTGATAGTGTAAGATATCTCAACTGATTTGAAGTATCTTTTATTCACGGATTTAACTATAAATTTTCATTCCCCATAAAATTTTAGAGAGCTTATTCTATTTGCCTTGGCCAGTTTAAGCCCAACTCGAGGAATTTAGATTCAGCATTATTGGTAGTGGTAAACCCAATCCCCCCTACATGTCTATAGGAAGAATTCGCCACTTTTTCAGATGAATACCGCCATCTCTAGCCGCTTCCAAGTTCCCTTTAGAGGTGCCATGAGAGAAGAGGTTCCCTTTACACCTGCCAATCGCATTTGCTTGGAAGATTTTGAATCCTCTTCTGTGCATATCTGGCAATCATGGCAGACCACATTTGTTTGAGGCATCCTGTCAAACAGTTCACATGCCTTGTCTGTGCTTCCAAATTTTGCATACATGTTTACCAAAGTATTTCAAATAGTTCACGTGCCTTGTCTATGCTTCATTATGGTTTGATGGATGCCCGCATCCTGTTCCGAAGCTCCCATTGTCTTCCTATTGCGAATATCTCATACATGTCTAGCAGAGCATTTCCAACTTTGATATCTCAGAGTAATTGTGCTTAGATGGATGTCCATACCCTATGCGAAAGCTCCATACCCTGTTCGAAAGCTGCTGTTTTTGGCACAGACCAGAAGTACGCTAGAAAATGGTCTAAAACTATGTAAGTCATTTTCAAAACACAGAAAGCTGCAAAATGCAAAATTTAAAACTAATGGCATTTGTTACCGGCCGTTTGTTTTACATCCTCTGTTGGCAGGCCCCGCACTATGGCATCCATCATGTATGCATACTGCTATGTATGTTTTTATGGCTTTTTGTATGTACATAGGTGAATTTTGTCTAGGAGTTAGCTGTCTCCCATAATTAGGTTGTCTAGGAGTTAGCGGCTCCCATAACTTAGGTTGTCTAGGATTTAGCGGGCTCCCATAACTTAGGTTGTAATGTTATGGATGTGTCGTTTATTTTTATTAGAAGATTTCATAGTGTAGGTGGTGGAATTAAGTTTAAAAGTTCAAGTTTTGAAATTTAAGTTTAAGATCTGAAATATTAAATAATACAAAAATTGATGTATATTATGTTGAAATATTTTGTCATAGTTCAATTAGGTATCCAAAATCTCATTATTCAAAGTGCAAAGCAGTTTTTCTGAATCATTGCAAACTTTGATGCTTAAATTTTTTTACCTCCAAAATTCAAAATAGATGAGGGAAACAAGCTTATATTCAATGTTTGTGGTTGGTTCAATCAACTAGATCATTTGAGTTGTTTAAGGTTTGGACAACTATGGCTACTCTTATTAGATCAGATGTATGTTAATTTCATAGTCTATTCCTTCATTATCTCGATTATGTTGCAGTCTGTTCACTAGATTTATTTTGTTATTCTTCATCCATCTCCATTCTTACTTAACAGATAACAACGTGAACTATTTTCTTACATGACTATGTGCCATTCGACTTGAAGACATAATAGTCAGATAAGATGGATTTCAAAGGAGGACAAAATGAAAGGCATGGAAGATTCATTCATAATAGGACGATTAAAGTAAAGAGAAAACAATATGTCTGTAATTAAGGAGGGTATGAAAGATCAATTTCTACTAAAAAGAAAATATAATTGTTATTAAGAAGATTATTTTCAGATACTGTAGATCAAATTTTCAAATTACATTTAACTAATTGTTATCAATATGAACATTTAAAATCACACTTAATAATCTATCAATAATCTATCATCAAAAACTGAAACTAGATCACAAGACTGAACAAAACTTAATTGAAAACCAATTATAATTGTATTAAGAAATCTTGTCCAATCTAATATTTTTTCAGCTCATATACTGATACCTATATGTTTACATCAGAGCGACTATTATCCAGAAAATATATATCAGACTTCAATACATTCAATCAAAAGAATCGAAATTTAGTCCGTTCTTGTACAACTGTTTTATAAGCAAAACGAGAAAAAAAAACGTGTTAGGGCTGCGGGCCCACGGGCAGTTTCTTCTTAAATCTAGGAAAATGTGAACACTTTTCAGAATAATAGACAACATTAAACTATTATAAGTTAGTGTTAGCCTCTAACTCTAAAAAGAAACAATTACTCTAAAATACTTAAGAGTTAGTAAAAGTGTTAAATAATAAATAATATCAAAACTTTAATAACCAATAATGTTAAATAATAGTTTTTAATATATTAAATCAAGTATTATTAAAAATATATATTTTGTATAAAATAAAAATGCTTTTATATAAGTATTTAAAACATTTAATAATATTATGGATGATAAGTAAATAGAATTGAATGTTTTTAAATATAAAAAATATAATAATAAGCTTTTTAAATTTATGTTTTGAGGTTGATTATAATTAATAAAAGGGAGAGGAATTATGGTTTTCATTAAAATAAAAGAGTGTTAATATTAATGTGGGAATATAATGTATCAAGTGGATGCAAAGTGGATGTAAAGATAGTGAAATAAATTTTGTTTATATATAGGAATATGTACAAATACATTTGTGAAAAACTGCATATCAATAACAATGTATATTCTTATATACTTATAGTGTATTATAAACTTTTGGTTGCATGTTATGACTGTTAATATTTTGTCCAGTAAGACCTAAACTAACCATGTGTATTCCACCATATAATCATTCACCACAAAATGTTATGTGTGAGTGGAAAAGTCGTAGAGGAGTGAACCATTGCCAATATAAAACTATATTTTTGGAAGATGCTAAAATATCAATTAGTATAATATATTAACTAATATTAATAATATAATTAATAATCATATTTTATGTGTATATAATATAATTATAATATGTTTATCATTATTATTCTATATAAGTATAATTTAATTAATATAGATTACTAAATTTATTATATTAATAGTATAACTATCGTGGTATTATATTTTTGAGGAATTTTTTTAAATAATTTTAGTTAAGGTAATGAAATAAATGTGTGGGTGCTTAAATTTTTTTTTAAAAATATTTCTTCAACTATTAGAAATCTATATGTTAGTGTTTTGATTTTTAATCTTTTCTCTACAACATGCTCACCTTATTTCTCTAATGTTTGAGTGTTATAAGGAATGAAAATATTTAGAAACCTTCAAATACTTGTTAAATCACATGCTCAAGTCCTCTTAGGCCAAATCCATAGTAAACCAACTTGGTAAGTTTTATTGAAGATTTGAAGATAGAAATCAAGAGTACAAAAAAAAATGGATGATGTGCTCCAAAAGATACTACTTGAATAACTAGAATTTATCAACTATTATCTTTAGAAAAATCAAATCAACTCAATAAAAATATACAAACTAAACTCTAGCTTGTATAAAACTCTCTGGAATTAAATAATCTACTTTATTTTATCATGTAGTCTTCTTAATTTTTTAACATGCAATGCATACTCTCAACTTGATAATAGACAAACAATCAGATTAGCTCTGCTGAGGAATTTTCCCCTTAACATACAATCAAAGGGTCTATCAAATTTTGTAATAAATTAACAGTATTATGTTCATTATACATCTGACATCCAATTTTATTTGCAAAATATTTACTCTTCCTTAATATGTTGCCTATTTATGTAACCTAATGAGGTAAATACTAGAGCCATTATTTGATTAAAAGTGCATTCTCTTATTTCATTGAAACCCTACAATGGCAATATTAATTTTATTATATGATGGATTGTTGGTTATCCTGATTATAAATGATGTATTTATTTTATTTTTATTCTATATTAACTAGGATTTGTACTCTAAAAATCTTGGTGGAAAGTTTCATTTTTAATTAAACAAGGTAATAAAAGAAAATATAGCTCTAGTAGATAGATTTCTAGAGGAAGTGGGAATGTATGCTCACATCTTAAGAAAATTGCAAGTATGCTAACTAGAGGAAAAAATACCCTCCACACCTCTATTTTATAAGTTGTGGAAGCATTTTAATGTCGTAAAATTGTACCCTTAGACAATTTCACATTACATAGCCTTCACTTTAGCCCAATATATGTGATATGCTAGTTCCCATCTTTTTAACCTTAATTTTCATTCTTGATTTCATCATTCTCAATCATTAAGGGATTTTTTTATCCGGGAAACTTCTGTCATGCATGTAGACATCTACATGCTACACGAACATCTTGACAAGATTTTTGACCCTATGGCAGTTGGGATATTACACTCCTTCATATCTGCTTAGTGTAACACCTTTGTAGTCGCAAGTGCTCCCGAAAATGGCCCTCTTGCATACAAGTCTTCACTCAAAATCATATTCTTCCATCTCATTCATTTACTTTAAATTTTGAGCAACTCATTCTCTCATTCTATCACACATTCTCTGATTCTTCATTCTTTTCTTGCTCTCTTGCATTCTTTCTCTTCTACATCAAGCTTCTTGCATGTCTACAACTCTATGTCTTGTCTCAAATCTCTCTCAAAGCATAGTGCTTCCTCTCCACTTTGCAAGCTCATTGGAGGGAGGGTAACACTTTTTGTTGCATTATTGTTCTTATTCAATAGCATTGATATCATTCATTCTCTCTTTCTTTATCTTGTTATTTCCCATCATCTATTGTATATTGCTCCATCTTGTTATCTCTTTAGCTATACATGGAGGTGGACACATCAAAACATGGGGGTTTGACCAAGGAAAGCCTCGAAACAACCCCAACACTTTTAATGTTTTTCTATGTGCAATTTATTTGTGTGAAGCTTTGTGGGAGGTTTCATAGCTAGACCACCCATGATTTCATCCCTTTCTCTCACTCCTTATCATTTCATTCAATAGTTTATTTAATTATATTATCTAGTACACTTATTGTTGTGCTTTCCCTTTTTTTTTGTATTCAATCAAATTAGTCAAAATTGTCAATACTTTCTCAATAGTTAGTAAACACTATGAGTTTTTGGTAACTAACACCATTCCTAGTCTATATGAGATACCAACTCTCCATTGAGATGTTAGTGTGTCACACTATTATCTGTGGCCCACACTTCCATTCTTTGGCCAAGACCTAGTTTTTTTTGTCTCCCAAGACCTCTAAGGCCTACTCATTTGACTCTTGAATTTCTTTCCATAAACAATCATAAAATACAAAAAACATTATAGAAAATCCCTTCAATTACCTTCTTTTTCACTTGAGGTTGTTTCCTTGAGGTAGTTGAGGACAATTCACTCCCTGTAGACTCTTCTCCTCTACATTTTGGTGAACCTAATGTGAACTTTCTTTCCTCTTTTATTTGTGTCAATTTTTTTTTGTCATGTTAGGACATGTAGAAAATAGAACTTTGTGATTCCTTTGTGATCTTCATGACCCAATCTACTACCTCTGGACATGTAGTAAGGAGAAGCTATCAAAACATAGATAGGGGGTCTAGAAGGTATAGTCCTCCCCATTCTAGTTCAAACTTTAAAGAGTACTTTATAAGACTCTCTACTAGAATCTCCCCTCCTAGTATTAGAACTAAAACCCACACCTCCCTAGCTTCTCCCTCAAACTCTTCCTCTTCCTTAGATGAGGAAGCTACTCTCAAGGTTCCTATAGAGAATATTCACTCTTTGGGAGGCAAGCTACAGGAGCTCATAGGATTCTTGGTGAGATAATATTATTATGCTCAAGTTGCTCCTATTGTTAGTGGTCTAAGAAGCTTATTAATCGATGATTGAAAAGGATTAGAGCTACATTGTTCTATAGAAAATATTGTGGAAACCCATGTCCCATCCTACACCATCATCTTAGGTAATCCCCAATATGTCTAATCAAAAAACATTGGTGAAAAACTAAATATCTTAATGATTGGAGTGTTTGTTTGCATGGTTGACATGAGTCCCTCTATCAATACTGATACCACCTACACACCTAAGGATATTCCTATGGTTAGACTGAATCGAGTACGTTTGATTTTTTAGGTTTCTACATCTAGGACTTAAAACATCTCTTCCTTTGGTGTTGTTATTGGTATTAGTATTAGTATTAGTGCTAGTGATTGTGCTAGTAGTGGCATTGGTGTTGGAATTAGTGTTGGTGCTTATGTTAGTCATACTTCATCTACAAATCTTTCCCTTAATGCTCTCTTGTAGAATATGGGGTAGATGCAATCTCAACTAGAAATTTTGGATTGGTCATCTTCTCAGCCTATGTTTCAGCCCTATTATTATTGCAGTCCCTTGTACTTTAACATTTTAAACACTCCTGTCCCTCAAATGATATAAATTCCTAAGTTTGAGATGTATAGTGGCTGAGGAGACCAACAGACTCACATATCATCTTTTAACACCATGTGTACGAATTTCATCCATCATGATGCACTTATAGAAAAAATATTCTCTCATTCTCTTAAGGACAATACTTTGAGTGGTATTTCTCTTTTCTTGATACTTCTATCTTTTCCTTTGATCATCTTGTAAATCAGTTCCTCCAACAGTTTTTGGCCAACATAAGCCAAAGGTCATGCTTATCGATCTTGTCAAATTTAAGAAGGGGATGCATGATAAGGTGAGTGATTTCATTGCTTGTTATCAAGCCATTTTCTCTTAGATCTTCTATACCTTTCTTCATTCTGATTTGTAGAGAGAATTCATTAAAATATTGTAGATAACACTACAAGATAAATTTATGTTGATGAAATGTCCATCCTTCACCCACCTATGTGTTGCTATGTGTGATTACCAACAAATGGTTGCATAGTACAATAATTCTACCTCATCCACCCATTAGGACGGTTAGTTACCTATGTTAATCTATGACAAGTCAACAAAAACTAAGGTAGTGGTGAATTGAGTGTTAGTTCCCACTGATAAAAAGTTTGCAAGTCAAATAAAAAATCATAAAATTATCTAAATGTTATACTAACTTCCTATAAAATCTATTAAAAGATGGTTTAATAAATCTCCTAGAGATTAGACTGCTTTTTCAACCATATCCTCAGTGGTACAATGTGCAAATTTTTTGACAATATGATTGGGTCTTGGGTCGTGATACCAAGTGATGTGAGCATATTCACTATGATACAATGCCACATTGATAATTGTACCATCTGACTCAATGGTAAAAATAAAAACTCCAAGAAATCTATACCAAATCCTAATAGTTAACTATAGATTTACACAAATTCCTTTCCATCTTATTTTTTCAACCTTATCACCCCTACTTATTTTGATATAACTATATCTAAGTATGTGAATGTAGTTTCATTTACTCGTGTTCCTCCAGATCCTATGAATGCAACACTAGATATTATCTTCACCTCACATGATCTACCTTTGAGCAAAGAGCCCTCTCCACTTTGTATCCTTGCTCATGTAAATGATAATGTTACCATCGGCATTATGGTTGACCCCATGATCTAGGTGAATTCCATTACAAAAAAGACTCCTTTTATGAATAATTTGCATAAGTAGAAATAAAAAGAATCACAGACTACGCTTCCCACACATGATGGACTATTTGTTGTTCCTATTGGTTCTATTTCTCTATCATTCCTAGTTGTACCTAAAGTCTTGGAAGTCCCATTTGTAGTGATACCTAAGTCTAATCTCTTTAGATAAAGAGTAGGCATTCTAGGCCTAGTCTCCATGAATTTGGATTCCTAGGTTATCTAAAAATGTTTGAAGTTTCCCCATGAGGGTACCATGCACACTATCCAAGATATTGGATAAAAACCATTGGTGTCACATGGGGGCTTCTCCTTGGATAACATTTGGCTTTCAATAGTTAGACTCTTCCACCTAGAGGATACCTTTTACACAAATCTTGGTTTTGGTATACGACTGGGGGCTCCATGCCTAAAAGTAATTTTGTTCCATCTGATCAAGCTATTTCTTTGAAGTCCTCTTTGTGTGCACATCAACATGCTTCATTTTTTTCCACTCCAAAGGGTAAGAAAACAAAAGATCTTTCCTTTACATCTTCTGCTTATCCTTCTATTCTTTCTTCTTCATCATCTTCTTTAGCTACTTCCCAACCTTTTGTGGTGTATTTTGTTCCTTCTATTGTGTTTGGCATAGGGAAAGGAAAGCATCGACATTTTGTAATTCAATGGCTTAAGTTTTTCAACATATATTTCTACCCATGGTACCCCAAGCCTCCCTTTATGGCAAGGGGAAGAAATCCTATGGCATTGTTCCTATGTCTCAGCCTTAAAGACCTCCCCCTATTCTCCACCTACCCCTATGGACAAAAAAGGAAAGGGTCCCATTGTTGAGATACTTGTTTCTATTTCTATCTATATACATCCTTCTATTCCCCCTGAGAATTCTATCCTCCCACAAGCAATGACATTAGAGGTTGCTCCTCTTGTATAATAGGAGCCCCTGACCTCTTCTCAGGCTGCATCTTCTAGTGCCCATGTAACAATGGAAAAATTATCTCTACATTTTCACACTTAATTTGGGAATTATTAACATGAAAATGGACCTAATGTCACCTTGATCTAGTGTTGTAATGTGTTTTCCACATTCATAGTGGATTTAGGGCCCTTTTTAGCAATTTAACTAACCTAATTTTTCCTTAATTTAATGTCGTAAAGTATATTTATTTACACTTCTAAATTGAGTTTTGGCTCTCTTACATATATTACCACCATATCATCATTAATTGGCCCCTAAGACTCTAAATTATGCATATTGAGGCTTATTTCAACCAAAATTTTGACAAGATCCAAAAATATTCTTAAGTTTTTAACTCCCCGACATTTTCTCTACCTAAAAAAGCCTGGTGGGACCCATATGCCATCTTGGGAATATGAGTCCCATCCAAATGGAACCTATGTATGCCACAAGTCAAGTATGAGTCCCATTTGGCCCCTTTTTGGGGTTTTGAGTGGGAAATTAGGGTTTTAAGTTAAAATTTCATGACCATCAACCTCTAGGATCTAATAAACGGTAAGTTGGATGGATTACCTATATAAACAAGGTCTCAAATAATTATTTCACCAAGCCTTTGTGATATCAACGCAAGCTATCAAGATTTAAGCATTTTAGATATTACAAGAGTATCAAGAGAGTTTTAAGAGAATTTATAATGCATTCAAGGGAAGATTTCTTCATGAATTGTTGCAACAATTCAAGATCCATCTTCATGTTAAGGTTATAAAACATTAAGCATGTTGTTGAGCTAGTGTTGTGATTTAGAATTCAAGGTCCAAGATTAAGCATTATTCTATAGTTATTTCAAGATCTATATCTACATTCTTCATGGCTAGTTCATGTTAGATTGCAGATTTACAAGGCATCATTCAAGGTATCATTGTTCATATTTCATATCCTTATTTCATTATCTCATAATTTTGTTTAATTACCTAAACAGGGCTTGACCAAGGAAAACCCTTGTTTCGTAACAATCAACAAGTTTTTCTCTCTCTTTCTCTCTCTCTCTATATATATATGTTTTATTGTATATTTAGGTGTCTTAGGGCTTGAAAATCCTCTGGAGATTAGGTTGAAAGGTTGAATAAATTCATCAAGTTGTCACAAATTTTCTATCTTCACAAAAATTCACCTATAGGTTACAAATAAGGGTTTCAGACTCAAAAACAAAGTGTGGAAGGAAGCCTAGGGATTGGAGACATGATTCAGATTTTTACCCTCCAAAAAAGGTAGAGTTGGAATGATACACCACTTGTGGGGTATGAATCCCATTACAACCCATTTTTAGGTTTCAGGAGATTCAGATCATACATTATTAGATTCCAATTTTGGCACAAAATCCCTACTCTGGTACTAAATCACTCAGATAAGCGTATGAGTCCAAGTGGGTATCAAACAATAGGTTTTCAAGGTTTTGAAGCTTGTTTTGACCTCATCCTTGTTCTAGGTGCACCATTTTACTTTCTCAGTCTTTTATTCTACATTTCAGTTTCATTTCCTAGGTCATTTAGTTAGGTTTTGCATAGTACTTTGCATGTTATATTCATTTCTTGTCTTTCCAAGCCCTAGCTTGGTAGTGAACCCCATTTTTGTCACTAAACACACCCTAGGATACCTTATTTCAAGATCTTTTTCCCCCTTTCCATATTCAAATTGAGATCTCTAAGGTTTGCTTTAATACATAATAAGAGTGAAATAGGAACCCTATCCCTTGTGCTCCATCTCCTCAAAAGGTGGGGCACCCTATTTTCATTGTTAAATTCTGGTTAACTCAATGTGAACACCTCTTTTCTAATTTTTACTACATCATATTTTTAGATCTATCTTACATTGAATTTGCATTAGGGGTTTGCATTAGTTAATTTGCTTCTAGGGTTTCTAAATCTAGCATTAGTGAAAGTGCATATAGGTTGCATTTTTTCATCTTAGATCATTAAATTTCTTCTTAAATCTACATTTTCACTTAGCCTAGACATCATCCTAAATATAAAACATAACATTCACACATAATTTTCTAAAAAATTTGCAAAAACCCTAATCTGGGACTCATACGCCCCTCTAGGTGATTTAGTCCGAGTACATGTTGTTTTGCCTACTTTATGGGATTTTGTGTTGTACATTTTCTAGCATTTGACCCCTCGAAAACCCATAACTAGAACTCATATGCCCCTCTGGGTGAATTAGTCCCAGATCGTATGTGAAACTACATTTTACAACATTAAAAACCTTGTTTCTACACTTTTGTTTGTTGTCATTAGTTATATGTTTCAATTGTTTGAGTTTCTATTACATGCATTTCATTAGATCTTGCTTAATTTAGTTCATTTCATGCATTTCTTAATTTCAAATTGGAATTTATAACATTTCATAGTCAATTATCATGTTCAAAGATTAACAATTGCATTATCCTTTTGCATAACATTAGCACACTTCAAATTTTTTTATTATTATTATTTTCCAAAGGAATCGATGGCTCTACATGACGGCTATGTGCAAGCTAGGGCCCACATGCCCTAGCTCTTCCTTGCTTCATTTTTTCTGTGCTTGACATCCATGTTTGTGGTGCGTTCTTAGGGGGGGTGTTTGCTTGTGCTCAGGGGTGCGTAGGTCAGATTGGGGGTTCGACCATTGTTTGGCTTGTGGGAAGACTTTTTTCCTACATTTTTTGATTGCTCAACATATCCTTGGCGGGTGTTGTATAGCAATCTAAGAGTATGGGTCTCTTGTCCCATCTCTCTTTTTTGGTGGGGTTGTGCTATTCGGTCCATGGAGAATTGGGGTTGTGTTTTGTCTCAGGTTTCCTCTGGGGATTTGGAGATGGTAGAGTTGTCTTATTCGTTGCATGCTAGTGTTAAGGATCAAATGGGTAAACCCCAATCTAGGGATGGGGTCTCCTCTTCAAAAGGGATGTTTTGAATTAAAAAAGTAAATAGATTCTTGGAGAGATCCGAGGATCACCCAGTTCTGGTTATTCAACCTGAGCAAATGTCAAAGGATGTTGAATATTGGTGTGATCATGCCCTTATTTGCAAATTTTTGGGCCTTTGTCTTTCTCTACCTGTGTTGGATTCCTGGGCACGTTGGGTTTGGAACCCAGAAGGTGATATGGAGATTATTTTGACAGCTAATAACTATTTTCTGGTTATCTTTTCAAGCACGTCGGATAGGAATAGGGCTTTTGAAGGAGGCCCTTATTTCTTTAACCAGGTGGGGCTCTTCTTCAAGCCTTGGCACATGGGCTTGAACTCTGCTGAAGAGATCCCCTTGCGGGTACCTATGTGGGTTCATTTTTCGAGGCTTCCTTTGGAATTCTAGAGGGAAGATATTCTTCACTCAATCTCATTGCTTCTTGGAAAACCTGTGGGATCGGCTACACAAACTCAAACTTGTAAGGTAATTTATTTTTATCATATTTGTGTAGAAGTTGATTTAAATAATCCATTACCAAATTCTATGGAAATTCGCATGGGATCATCTTCTTGGATCCAACAGCTAGATTACGAGACCCTTCCTTTTAGATGTAGAATTTGTCATGAATATGATCATTTACACTACACATGTCCTAGAATTAAATCCTCCCCCTTGGCTACCTCTGGACCTCCTAGGGGGGACAAGGCGAAGGCTCCTTTGTCTAATGAACCTATAGATAACAAGGGTTTTATTCTGGTTAAGTCCCATAATAAAGGCAAGGGCAAGAAGAGAACCTGGTTGGATAGACAGAATGATGGTATTTTTAACAGGTTTAGTGCTCTTGATGATTTGGTGCAAGAGGAAGGTATTCCAGTTGAGCTCTCTTTTGGGGCTAAGGGCCTACATGAAGTTCAGGATGAGGATGCAAAGAAAGAGGATTAGATTTTATCTCCATAGGACCATTAGGTTGAATAGATGGCTATGGATTTTCCTTCTTAGGTTCAAGATATTAGGGATCTCCAGGGGTCACAGGCTCCAAAGGGCTCTGTTGTGGTGACTCTTGATCCCCCTACTCCTAAGGGGGCCTCAAATTCTATGAAGGGTAACAAAGTTCCTCCTATTTTAGGTTTACAACAAAAATTCCTTAAAAAGGGGCCTCTTGATAAACCATCAAGGAGTGGAAGGAAGACTGATAAGGAGAAGGTCAAGATTATGGGTGATAATTTGGTTGAGTCTGGGTCTATGAAACCCATTGATTCCCACTTCTCCCACCCCCATAAATGATTTTTTTATCATGAATGGAATGTAAAGGGGTTGAACAACATCCCTAGACAAAAGGCTATTCGTAGATTAATTGAATCTTAGTCTCCTGATCTGGTCTTTATTCAAGAAAGTAAGCTTATAGTGGATGGTTTGGCTAATTGTACTTCGCGTATCTAGCCCCAAGGAAATTGGCAAGGGGTTCGTGCTTTGAATAGTTTAGGGGGGGTGGCTTGCTTTTGGAACCCGAGGAAAGTTTTCCCCTTATGGTGGATTTCTACTTGGTCTTCCATTTCTCTGGTTGCCTCTAGTTTTGAGACTGGAGAAAGGTTTCTTTTATTCAATATTTATGCCCCTAACTATCTTTCAGGTAAGTCAAATCTTTGGGTTTCACATCAAATTCATCTGGGTCCTAGACTCATTTTTCCCATGGATTATGGCTGGTGATTTTAATGTTGTTACTTGCTTGGATGAAAAATGAGGTGGGTTAGCCAGGCCTTCTGCAAATCTGCTCAGGGATATGATTGGTTCCTTGAATCTCATTGATGTGAAGCCAACCAATGGTTTCTTTACATGGAATAATAGGAGATGTTGTGTTGAGGCTATCTCAGAAATGCTTGATAGATTTCTTGTTTCCTACTATTGGATGAACAATAGGTTGACCACCAGTTCAGAAATTCTTGATTGGAGGGGCTCTGATCACTGGCCTATCAAGCTCTCTGTCACTACTTATGGAGTCACCAAAAATCCTTCTTTCAAATTTCAATTGATGTGGTTAAGAGATCAGTCTATGCATGATCTTATGTTAGATTAGTGGTATGAGGGGATGCCTGCCCATGGGATGACCATGTTTACTTTTAGTAAGAGGCTTCAATATGTGAAGTACAGGCTTAAGAGATGGAATAAACAATGTTTTGGGAACCTTCATGCTCAGAAGATGGCAGATCAGTCCAAGTTGGATAACAACACTCGTTAGATTCGGGACCAAGCATTGACCTCTGATCTAAGTAAAGCTAAGTCCTTAGCTCTTAAGGGATTAGAAGAGTGGGAGCTTCGAAAGGAGATCTTCTGGAAGCAAAAATCTCATGTTGATTGGCTTCAGGAGGGGGATAGGAACTCTATATTCTTTCATAATTCAGTTAAGGCTTGAAGCTAGGGCAATTCTATCTCCTCTATTGTTTCGCCTAAGGGGCTCAACTCTCTTCCTCTATTGATATTTCTAGGGAAGCGATCAATTATTTTTCAAACCTATTTTCTAGGGAGGATCTTGTAGCTAGGGTTGAGGACAGGGCCATCTTGGATTGTATTCCCCACCTTGTCTCTACTAAGATGAATGGGGATCTCTGATGTCCTATCTTGTAACCTAAATTGGAGAAAGTGTTGTTTAATATGAAAAAAGGTAAGGCTCCTGGCCCAGATGGGTTTCCGATTGAGTTCTTTTAGGAGTTCTGGGAAATAATAAAGTTTGATCTCCTCAAGGTGGTTCAAGAATTGCATAGGAACAAATAGATGCTCAAGTCCATGAATTCTACTTTCTTGGCTCTCATACCTAAGAAGGAGGGGGCTAATCGGTTGGTTCAATTTAGGCCTATTGCGTTATATAATGTTGTTTACAAGATCATCACCAAATTGATTGCCGAGAGACTCAAATAACTCCTCAGTACTCTGATCTTGGGCGAGTAGGGTGGTTTTGTTGAAGGGAGGAAAATTTTGGATGGTGTTGTGATAGCAATGGAAGCTATTCATTATATGGTTAACTCTAGGGAGAAGGCTATGTTTATTAAACTTGACATGGCTAAAGCTTATGATTGGGTGAGATGGGAGTTCTTATAGAAAATTCTCTTGGCTTTTGGCTTCAATGAGGAGTGATTGAATTGGGTTCTTGGCTTTGTGACCTCGTCCTCCTTCTCAATTCTCATTAAGGGGAACCTTCAAATTTTTTTATTGCTTCTCGGGGACTCTGACAAGGGGACTTGTTATCTCCTTATTTATTCATTATCATGGTAGAGGGTCTTGGAAGATTTATTAAATCTCAGGTGAGGTAGGGTTTTATCCAAGTTTGGAGTTGGAACAATTCTCTTCCTTCTTACTCTCATCTTCAGTTTGTGGATGATACTAGGTTGATGGGCATGGCTAGAATTATTGAGGCAGTGAACTTCAGGAGAGCTTTAGACATCTATTTGAAGGCCTTAGGTTAGTGTATTAATGATGACAAATCCTCCATTATTTCTTTAATACTCCTCGGCTTATTCAGAGCAGGATTGCTAGGATCCTTAGATTTCAGATCGGTTCTCTTCCCTTGATGTACCTTGGGATCCCTTTGGCTTTGGGATCTCAACATAGAGATTACTGGCAAGGGATTTTGAATAAATTCTGGAGTAAGGTTAGTCATTGGACTTACAAATGGTTATCTTATGCTAGGAGAGTGGTTCTTCAAAAGACTGTGGTGCAGTCTCTCCCCATTTATAGGTGTTGTGTGCAGGTTCCCCCTTCCACCTTTGTGAGGGAATTTGATGCTCTATCTCGGCAATTTCTTTGGTCAAGCAGCCTTCCTTCCTCGAAGTGGAGTTTAGTCAAGTGGGAGTCTATTTGTAGGCAGAAGCATGCTGGGGGCCTTGGTCTTAGGTCTATGGCTCTTGCTATCATGACCTTGGCTGCCAAGTTGTACTGGAGGTGGTGCAACAATCAAGATCAGGATTGGGCCAAGATTCTTTCCCACAAGTATCTTACTAGTGCTGATAGCCTTGATGTGTCACGGCTTGCTTTGCTAGGTAAAGGTTCTTGTATTTGGGATACCCTTAAGAAAGGAGCTCAACTGATTAAGGAGGGTCTCTTTTGGATTTGTAATAGAGGCTCTGATGCTCTATTTTGGTAGCACTCTTGGGATGGCCACACTCCCATTCTTTCTAGCTTCCCTCAGCTTCAACCTCTTTGCCATATTTTTTTTGATGTTGGTTGGATTAAGGTGGAGCATTTTAAAATAGTCAAGTGTATTGGTCAGGCAGTGGTGGCTTGCTAGAAGGACCCACAAGAGTGGCCCATGGGTGGTTCTGATGAGGATCATGTTGTTCTTACTAGATTTTTGGAGGGAACGCTCTGCAGCTCCCTTAATGAGAGGGACATTTTGGCTTGGATTCCTAGTCCTAAAGGTAAATTTACTATTGCCTAAGGCTATGCTATGCTTGACAGGAACTTACATGGTCCAGCTGAGATGCAGTGGTGGAAGAAGGTTTGGGACAACTTTTCTTGGCCCAAATGCATTTTTTCTTATGGTTGGTTGCTCAGAAGAAGTGCCTCACTTGGGAAAATCTTCACAAGAAAGGTTTTCAAGGACCTTCTATTTGCTTCCTTTGTTTGCACAGTGAAGAATGTACCTCCCACTTGTTCTTTCTTTGCCCTTTTTCTAGAGAGATATGACATAGATGGTGGGAGGCTTGGCATCATGGTTGTATTCATGCTACCTCCCCAATTGAATTTTGGGAGAGTTTGGGTAGGCCTCCAGCAAAGACTTCTTTCTTGCAGGTGGCCTAGTTTGTTGGGCCTATTTTCATTCTCTGGAACCTTTGGCTAGAGAGGAACCGTAGAGTTTTTTGTGGCTCCAAATTGGGAAGTTTCCAATTGTGGAAGAAGATAATTAGCAAGCTTCAGGAGACTATTTATGCTAAGTGTGATATATTTGAAAATACTAATCCTGGTGATCTTGCTATTTTGCGGAATTTGAACCTGGGGGATAGTAGAAGGGGATGCCTTGCTGGAAGAAGACCCTATCTTGTCAGGCAACAGGTTTGTCAGGATGGGAGGTGGATGCCTCCCCCAGTGGGGGTCCTAAAGATTAATACTGATGGTTCTTCTCGTGGGAACCTTGGTCATGCTAGTGTTGGGGGTATTGGTAGAGGTAATGATGGTGGTGCATTTTTTTTCTTCTATATTTACAAAGGTCAACATTCTAATAATCTGATGGAGGCCCTTGCTATTAAGATTGCACTTGAGAGGGGATGCTCGTTAGGCTGGAGGAGGATCATCTATGAGTCTGATTCTTAGATTGAATTATGGATATGCTGAACAACCAGAGTTTGGATGATGTTAGTTGGAAATTAGCCTTTGTGGTTAGACATATTCTGAGCCTATGCAGTTCCTTGGATTTTGTCTCCTTTTGTCATATCCCTAGAGAATGGAATAGAGTGGCCGATTGTCTAGTGAAGTGGGCCTCTGAGAATGTGGATGGCTGGGATATTAGTGGAAGGGATGAGTTAACTTTTGATTATCTTGGGACCTTGGAGGGGTTATTAGTGGAAGAAAGGAATATGTAGTATTTTTGTTGGTTGTTCTGGTGGTGATCTTGATCTGGTGGGCCATTGGTCTTTGCCTTTATTCCAAAAAATTAATAATTTTTTTATAATTTCTTTATATTTTAGTTTTAACATAGGTATTATGGTTGACTCAATGGTAAAAATAAAAAACTCCAAGAAATCTATACCAAATCCTAATAGTCAACTCTAGATTTACAAAAATTCCTTTCCATCTCATTTTTTCAACCTTATCACCCCTACTTATTTTGATCTAACTACATCTAATTATGTGAATATAGTTTCATTTACTTGTGTTCCTCCAAATCCTATGAATGCAACACTAGATATTATATTCACCTCACATGATCTACCTTTGAGCAAAGATCCCTCTCCACTGTGTATCCTTGCTCATGTAAATGATAATGTTACCATAGGTATTATGGTTGACCCCATGAGCTAGGTGAATTCCATTACAAAAATACTCTTTTTATGAATAATTTGCATAAGTAGAAATACAAAGAATCATAAACTACGCTTCCCAAACATGATGGACTATTTGTTGCACCTATTGGTTCTATTTCTCTATCATTCCTAGTTGTACCTAAAGTCTTGGAAGTCCCATTTGTAGTGATACCTAAGTCTAATATCTTTAGATAAAGAGTTGGCATTCTAGGGGTAGTCCCCATGAATTTGGGTTCCTAGATTATCTAAAAATGTTTGAAGTTTCCCCATGAGGGTACCAGATATCGGATAAAAACCACTGGTGTCACATGGGAGCTTCTCCTTGGATCACATTTGGCTTTCCCTAGTTTGACTCTTCCACCTAGAGGATACCTTTTACGCAAATCTTAGTTTTCGTATAAAACTGGGGGCTCGATGCCTAAAAGTAATTTTGTTCCATCTGCTCAAGCTATTTCTTTGAAGGCCTCTTTGCGTGCACATCAACACGCTTAATTTTTTTAAACTCCAAAGGATAAGGAAACAAAAGATCTTTCCTTTACATCTTCTACTTATCCTTCTATTCCTTCTTCTTCTTTATCTTCTTTAGCTACTTCCCAACCTTTTGTGGTGTCTTTTGTTCCTTCTATTGTGTTTGGCACAAGAAAATGAAAGCATCCACATTTTGTAAGTCAATGGCTTAATTTTTTCAACTTATATTTCTACCCATGGTACCCCAAGCCACCCTTTATGGCAAGGGGAAGAAATCCTATAACATTGTTCCTATGTCTCAGCCTTAAAGGCCACCCCCTATTCTCCACCTACCCCTAAGGACCAAAAAGGAAAGGGTCCCATTTTTGAGATACTTGTTTCTATTTATATCTATATACATCCTTATATTCCCCCTAAGAATTCTATCCTCCCACAAGCAATGACATTGGAGGTTGCTCCTCTTGTATAATAGGAGCCCTTGACCTCTTCTCACGCTGCATCTTCTAGTGCCCATGTAACAATGGAAAAAGTATCTCTCTACATTTTCACACTTAATTTGGGAATTATTAACATTAAAATGGACCTAATTTCCCCTTGATCTAGTGTTGTAATGTGTTTTCCACATTCATAGTGGATTTAGGGCCATTTTTAGCAAAACTAACATAATTTTTCCTTAATTTAATGTCGTAAAGTATATTTATTTACACTTTTAAATTGATTTTTGGCCATCTTACATATATTACCACCATATAATCATTAATCGGCCCCTAGGACTTTAAATTATGCATATCGAGGCTTATTTCAACCGAAATCTTGAGAAGATCAACAAATATTCTTAATTTTTTAACTCCCCGACATTTTCTCTACCTAAAAGGGCCTAGTGGGACCCATACGCCATCTTGGGAATATGAGTCCCATCCATATGGGACCTATGTATGCCACAAGTGGAGTATGAGTCCCATTTGGCCCCTTTTTAGGGTTTTGAGTGGGAAATTAGGGTTTTAAGTTAAAATTTCATGACCGTCAACCTCTAGGATCTAATAAATGGTAAGTTGGATGGATTACCTATATAAACAAGGTCTCAAATAATTATTTCACCAAGCCTTTTTGATATCAACATAAGCTATCAAGATTGAAGCATTTTGGATATTACAAGAGCATCAAGAGAGTTTTAAGAGAATTTATAATGCATTCAAGGGAAGATTTCTTCATGAATTATTGCAACAATTCAAGATCCATCATCATGTTAAGGTTATAAAAAATTAAACATGTTGTTGAGCTAGTGTTGTGATTTAGAATTCAAGGTCCAAGATTAAGCATTATTCTATAGTTATTTCAAGATCTATATCTACATTCTTCATGGCCAATTCATGTTAGATTGCAGATTTAAAAGACATCATTCAAGGTATCATTGTTCATGTTTCATGTCCTTATTTCATTATCTCATAATTTTGTTTAATTACCTAAACAGGGCTTGACCAAGGAAAACCCTTGTTTCCTAACAATCAACAAGTTTCTCTCTCTCTCTCTCTCTCTCTATATATATATATATATATATGTTTTATTGTATATTTAGGTGTCTTGGGGCTTGAATATCTTTTGGAGATTAGGTTTCAAGGTTGAATAAATTCATCAAGTTTTCACAAATTTTCTATCTTCACAAAAAATCACCTATAGGTTACAAATAAGGGTTTCAGACTCGAAAACAAAGTGTGGAAGGAAGCCTAAGAATTGGAGACCTAATTCAAATCTTCACCCCCAAAAAAAGGTAGAGTGGGAATGATAAAACACTTGTTGGGTATGAGTTCCATTACAACATATTTTCTTGTTTTAGGAGATTCAGATCATACACTATTAGATTCCAATTTTGGAACAAAATCCCTACTCTAGGACGAAATCGCTCAGACATGCATATGAGTCCAAGTAGGTATCAAACAATATATTTTTGAGTTTTTGAAGCTTGTTCTAACCTCATCCTTCTTCTAGGCGCACCTTTTTACTTTCTTAGTCTTTTACTCTACAATTCAGTTTCATTTCCTAGGTCATTTAGTTAGGTTTTGCATAGTACTTTGCATGTTATATTCATTTCTTGTCTTTCCAAGCCCTAGCTTGGTATTGAACCCCCTTTTTGTCACTAAACACACCCTAGGATACCTTATTGCAAGATCTCTTTCCCCCTTTCCATATTTGGATTGAGATCTCTAAGGTTTCCTTGAATACATAATAAGAGTGAAATAGGAACCCTATCCCTTGTGAGCCACTCCATCTCCTCAAAAGGCGGGGTAGCCTATTTTTGTTGTTAAATTTTGGTGAACTCAATGTGAAAACCTCTTTTATAATTTGTATTACATCATATTTTTAGATCTATCTTACATTGAATTTGCATTAGGGGTTTGCATTAGTTAATTTGCATCTAGGGTTTCTAAATCTAGCATTAGTGAAAGTGCATATAGGTTGCATTTTTTCATCTTAGATCATTAAATTTCTTCTTAAATCTACATTTTCACTTAGCCTAGACATCATCCTAAATATAAAACATAACATTCACACATAATTTTCTAAAAACATTGCAAAAACCCTAATCTAGGACTCATATGCCCCTCTTGGTGATTTAGTCCCAGTACACGTTGTTCTTCCTACTTTATGGTATTTTTGTGTTGTGAATTTTCTAGAATTTGACCCCTAGAAAACCCCTAACTAAAACTCATATGCCCCTGTGGGTGAATTAGTCCTAGATCAGATGTGAAACTACCTTTTACAACATAAAAAACTCTTTTTTGCACTTCTATTTATTGTCATTGGTTATCTCTTTCAAGTGTTTGAGTTTCTATTACATGCATTTTATTAGATCTAGCTTAATTTAGTTCATTTCATGCATTTCTTAATTTCAAATTGTCATTTGGGTATGTGCAGGATCATCATGGAAAAAATATGCCCTTAAGTGGCAAAAAATTTAGAAAAATTAGAGTTAGGCAACTTGATGTAAAAAAATGAATAAGTTATCTATATTATTTCAAAAATATGTATCAATAGAATTTGTTGAAAATTGAATTTAGTTTCTAAACTACTAGGTTTTTAAAATAAAAAATAAATCTATTTGGTGAAATTTTGAAATTTCAATGCAATAGTACTTAAATTTCAGGTTACAAATAAGAAGTAGTTGTCTGTCTGACCACCCTAACCAACATAAAATGATAATATTTTTTTATAAGATTCTAGATATAAGTAGAAGACTCATGTCTCGATGTTAGGCATATTTTTTTGTAATTTTTTTCCAAGTAAATAATTAATTATGAATTTTTTATTACAACTTTTAAAAAATATAAAAAATCTCATGTCTGACCACCTTAATGTGGTCAAAAATTCATGAAATTCAATTTTTATTTTTTTAATCCTATAATATGTGAAGCATAGAATGTGACGCATGTTTTAGATTCAAAAAATCTGATATCATTTGAAAGCTATAGATTTTTTTCAATCAACCTATCAATCAGGACTTTTGTCATAATTTGAATAGAAAATGAATAATAATTACTTATTAAATTCAAAGTAAAGCATAATTTATATTCGTGGAAAGCTGAGAATCTCCTTTAAAAACCCTTTTCATTTCATCAATTTTGGGTAAAACAAATGTCGTCAGCCACATACCCATCATATTGGGCCACTTTTTGGCCCATCATGATCCTGCACATACCCATTTACAACATTTCATAGTCAATTATCATGTTCAAATTCTAACAATTGCATTATACTTTTGCATATCATTGACACAATTCAAATTTATAGGACAATAATTACATCATGTTCTCATTGTAAAAATATATAGTTATCATACTTTATGTTCTATTTTTAGATCTTGTTGAGTGTTGTAAGAAATTTTTGTTAAGTGTATATGAATATGAAGTCCTCTCCCCTCTCTTTTTTTTCATCATTGATTCCTCTCCTAGTATCTATTCTATGAGTGAGGTTAGTCTAGGGAAAGAGAATACAACCATGGGTAATCATGACAATCATAATATTTATTCTCCTAATATCTCTCCTAGTTGTAAAGAAGATATTTTGGTGTTAGAAGAACTAATCAATGAAATTTTTGAGAACCCTAGTTATTTCTCTCCTCTTACCTCTCCTATTAGGCAAGACATTACTAAACAAGAGGACACAACCATAGGTAATCATGATGATCACATGGAACAACAAGAGACTAGTGAAACTTACTTATATACCACTTCAAATAGTCTACATTCATCTCCCAACATCTTCCCCTCTTGCGATAATGTTGTAAATGATGGGGATATGTTGGTGCCAAATAATCAAATCTTTAAGATTTATGACAACCCTCTTTATGATTCTTCCCCTACCTATCCTATTTTAGAAGACATTATGAGTCAAAGGAATGAAAGTATGGAAAATCATGAAAATCACAATGGTTCTTCTCATAGTATCTCTTCTAGTTTTGAATAAGACACTTTGGTGTTATAAAGTGCAATTGATGAAGGTTATGAGAATCTTATGTGTCTCTCTTCGCCTAGGGAAAAAATTATTGAACAAGACAATGACATCATTGATAAACAAGAAAATTCAACCATGGATAACTCCCTTACTTGTGATGAAGTCATTTTAGATGAACCTACCTTTGAATGTCATGCACATCTAGTTTGTAGTTCTCCAAAAAATGCTCCTACCAGGGAAGATATCATGGTGGAAGAAAATAACAACATTCTGGCTTCCTTAGAAGATGGTGAAAAGATGACACTAAACTACCCTTTATTAGAAATACATCAAACCAAGACAACTGAGTTTATGAATGTACAAGTGTCCATTAAATACTCCTTGATTAATGGACCTCCTACATACCTTGTGGGACATCCCAAGAATCCTCCAATTCTTTATCCACCTTCACACAAACCAAAAACTCAAAACAAAACTGAGCTTATCCTTTACCCACCTAAGAATAATGTTTTGCAGCAGGTGAGTTATAAAACCATTGCTCATACATATAAGACTAGAAACAATTTGTAACCAAGACATAAACCTTAAACATCCCTCCCATTGTCTAATCCTATCCTATTGAACCCTATTTTACTAGGTCCTCCTCGTTCACCTCCACAAAGTGTAAATGAGTATGATCTTGTCAAACAACTAAAGAATACTCTTACTAAGATATCATTATGGGACCTTATTCAAGCCTCCCCTCATTATCATAACATGATTCAAAGTGATTTACAAAAATTTCCTATCCCTTCTAATGTGCAATTGAATGACATAGCAGCCATGATCCAAGGGATAAATGCTGACATTGTTTTCCACCAAAGTGAGCTCCCTCTTTGGATGTGTGATAAAAATGATGATTTAGTAATAATAGCTACCTATGATGGATGGGGAATAAAAATAACCCTCATAGACAATGGCTCCACCCTTAATGTGTGTAGTGTGACCCTTTTGGATAGAATTTGTGTGTATAAATAAAAAATACAACCTAACTTTTTATCTATTAAGGTTGACAATGTAGGAAAATAATCGGTTGGTGTCATCAGTTTTCCTATTACAATTGGAAAGGCCACATTAGAAACACTGATCCATGTTATGCCTCATTATCTTTTATACAACCTTCTTTTAGGCAGACCATGGATTCATGCAATGAATGGAGGTCCTTCTACTCTTTAACATATAATGAAGTATGCCTACAACAACAAAGTGTACACACTTGAAGTTGACCCCGAACCAAAGAGTTGTTTGAACAATGAGAAAAATAAGGAAAATTCTTTGAAAATGTAAAACACCAACTACACAAGGGGCATCTATGCAAGAAGAAAAAAAACAAAGATGTCCTAAACCCTTCAAAATGATATTGATAGATGATTTGCGATCGTTGGATTTTACACCTACGTTTGTGGGAGAAAAAAAGATCATAAACAAAGACTTTAAAAGTGGAAAAGTAAAAGCGGTAATGTCAACACAAAATTTAGAAGATGCCTCGAAAGCATCCACCTCAAACACTTTAGAAGAAACAAAAAATTATATAACAAAATTTGATGAAGATGATTACAACAACCACCAAATACAAAAGAAATGAAAAATATTTATGGAAAAGGTTATGAACTCATGAAACAACTTGGATATCGTGGAAAAGGATGTGGTGCTAGAGAACAAGGTATTTGTGTCCCTATAGAGCCTAACACATAGGGAATGAATAATGGTCAAAAGAAACAAGCAAGCCTTCCCTTAACATCAAAACTATTAAAAAACATCCTTCTATGCCCACTTTAAAATTAGTGCATCCTAAACTAATAGAAACTAGTGATCTTGATTATTATCCTTTGAAAGAAATTAAAGTAACAAATAAATCTTCGCTTAACATAAATGTCATCATGCAAAACACTAATGATTCAAATTCATTAGATTTTACACATTCCTTTAAATAAGAGTACAAAATATCGCAATTTAAAGAGTATTGTGTAGGTATGACACCTTGTACTAAGCAAGAAAAATATTTATCATTGTAAAATAAAGGAACATCTCCTACTTTTTATCAAGGGGGTATCTTGTTGAGACTCCTCCAAGATTGTTCGATATCCCTCCCTCCAAGAACATGAAAGGAATTTTACTACCTGAGTTCATTTTGTGCATATCATAGAGTTCATGGTCATTCTACTAATGAATACATAAGGCTTTGAATAATGAAAACCAACATATTAATGAGTGTGGTGTTCTTCCTTATGTGGGAGCACTTAATTCCTCTAATTGATACTAATTTTCACTCTAGCATGTTTCTTGGCTCACCCTTGTCCTACACTAACTGGGGGCAAGGGATTAGGTATCCTTATCCTCGTATGTCACAGTTTGTTATTGTCTCTTTTGGCTAGTTGATCATATATCATGAACATATAAGAGCAAGCTTGGGATGTGGACAATATGCCTCAAGTTGACTCACATGTGACATTACATCAATACTTATGTCTCACTGCGTGATTTTTCTTTATTCTTGTGATGCATATTTTTCTTGGTGGTGTCTTTGGGTTTGATTTCCTCTGAGAGCATTATATTTCTTTGACCTTTCCTCTCTTGGAGACAATAGGAACAATGTTTCCCAAGAAGAGATCTTACATGAACTAAGAAAAATCCCTTTGAAGATACCTTACACTATTTTTTATTTATGATAATAGTTATATGGCCACCTTGCATAGCACACTTTGCTTGCTTGTAGATCCATCTTGTTTGTTCATGAGTTTCAAGCATATGAGCTTTGCTTGCCTCATGAAGCTTGAAGTTTATTATTATGTGGCACCTTGCCAAATTTATCAAGAAGTATAGCTTTGGTATGGTTAATGTATGATGAGAATTTCCTAAACATGGGAATGACTTTCTTATTATATGGTGAGAAGCCGATATAGAGGCATGACTTTCTCAGTAAGCCACCCTTTTTGATACTCACCTGGTAGACAACCTAAAGTTTCGTTTCCTTAGAGTGAGCATGCATTTTTGGACAAAAAAATTTAGATCTAATCCACATTGTGTTGGACAAATGGTCGAGGCTTGATCCACCTCTCTTTATTTTTGCTTGTTTTTGTTTTTTTTTATTTTACTCATTGACATTACATGTTTTTGTATCCTAATAATACATATCATACATGTTGTGCATTTCATTTTGTTCTTATATCAGTTTGATGTAGGATCTTTGGTCCTGGGGTCTTGACCATCTCCTTTGATCTTTTTTATCCTAGACCATTCACATTAGTACACTTGGACCCCTCTTGAATTTCTACTTTAGTGTGAGTTTGAAGCAAGTTCCTCCTCTCACTAAAGTGGGGGCTAAATGTAATAATGGAAAAGTATCCCTCCAAATTTTCACACTTTTAATTTATAAATTATTAGCATTAAAATGGGCCTAATGTCACCTTGATCTAGTGTTGTAATGTGTTTTCTATATTCACATTCGATTTAGGGCCCTTTTAAGCTAAATTGACCTAATTTTCCCTTAATTTAATGTTGTAAAGTATATTTATTTACACTTTCACATTCAATTTTTGGCCCTCTAGCATTTATAACCTTCATATCATCATTAGTGGGCCCCTAAACCTTATATTACGCATCTTGAGGCTTATTTCAACCAAAATCCTCACAAGATCAACAAATATACCTAATTTCTCAACTCCTTGACATTTTATCCACCTAAAAAGGCTTGGTTAGATGCATACACCAGCTTGAGAATATGAGTCCCATCCAGATGGGACATATACACCAAAATTGGTGTATGAGTTCCATTTGGCCTCTTTTTAGGGTTTTGAGCGGGAAGTGCAAGTTTAAGTTCAAATTTCATGAATGTTAGCTTCTATGATTTAATAAACGATAAGTTAGATGGATTTCCTATATAAATAAGGTCTCAAATCATTATTAAACTAAACCTTCATGATATCAACATAATATATCAAGAGCTAATCATTCCAATACTTTACAAGAGCATCGATAGAGTTTACAAGAGAATTTCTAAGTCATTCAAGGGAAAATTTCTTCATCAATTATTACAAAAATTCAAGATCCATCATCATGTCAAGGTTATCAAGCATCAAGCATTTTGTTGAGCCAGTACATTGTGATGTAGCATTCAAGATCCAAGATTAAGCATTATTCTACACTTATCTCTAGATCTAGATCTACATTCTTCATGGCCACTTAATGTTATATTGCATATTTACCAGGAATCATTCAAGGTATTATTTTTCATGTTTCATGTTCCATGTTAGAGTGGGACTGATACACAACGTGTGGCATATAAGTCCTAGTACAACACATTTTTTAGGTTTCAAGAGATTTAGATGATACAGTGCTAGATTCTAGTTTTGGCACAAAAACAAAAACCCTAGTTTGGGACCAAATTGCCTAGACTGGAATATGAGTCCCAATGGGCATCAAATAGAAATTTTTAGGGATTTGAATTTTTTTTGACCTCATCCTTTTTCCAGGTGCACCTTTGTACTTTCTCAGTCTTTTATTCTACATTTTAGTTTCATTTCCTAGGTCATTTAGTTAGGTTTTCATGGTACTTTGCATGTTATATTCATTTCTTATCTTTCCAAGCCCTAGCTTGGTGGTGAAGCTTTTCTTTGTCACTAAGCACACCCTAGGATACCTTATTGCAAGATACTTTTCCCCTTTCTACAATTAAATTGAGATATCTAAGGTTTCCTTGAATGTAATAAGAGTGAAATAGGAATCCTTTCCCTTGTGATCCATCTCCTTAAAAGGTGATGTACCTTATTTTCGTTGTTATAACCCATAACCATCTTAACTAGCTTGTGTAGGAGAATAACACCATCAAAAGTCCTTGGATAAGGAGCATCCTTCCTTATAGAAGACTAAAGAGAAGCCTTGTATTTCTACTGGTGTTGCTTCTTGTGGAAAATGATTTTGGATTACCCAAAGTTGCCTCTTAACACTTATAGGGTTTTCACCTAAAAGGAGAGGAATTGGGCCCAAAATGCAAATGTCTACACTCAAGATTAATGTGAAAAAGATGAAATGTATCTAATTATGATGTACTAATGCAATAAACTAAAAAAAGAATGATTTATTGATGCTAACCCTAAGAAATACAAATTGCTGGAAAACACATTGTGATATGAAAACATGTGATAAATGACCTAGAAATGCAAACAAAACTAGATAGAAAGCTATGAAAAAAAATGTGTGCACCTGGAAACTGATGAAGGCTGAAATTAATATTGCATATGTCTTAGAAATTCTATAAAATCTGATTTTATAGCCAACTGGGGCACTTACGCCAGGTTGGGCGACTTCTTTCCAGATTAGGGAAACTGCTCCGGAGCTTGTTTCAGTGAAATGGGCATCCAGAGCTACAAGTTTTTTTGAAAAAAGGGTTCATTGGGACTAAATCACCACTATTTGTGATTTAGTCCACTTTTGAATTTATGAAAATTCGAAAGTAGAAACGAAAGCCTTCGTTTTGGACTCTTGTTTCCCACAGGTGTCTACTTTTGAAACTGTAATTTTTGAGCCTAAAAATAACTTTTAATGGATATTTTGGCTTGATCAACAAGGAGAAATCTTTAGTGAGTCTTCAACCTAATATTCAATAACGTTCAAAGCCCTAAAATTTCCTAAATCTACAAACACACAATGAAAGAGAAAGAAATGGTGAATATTAGGGCATGGGGGTTTGCCTTGGTCAAACCCCGTTTTAGGTAATTAAACAAAATGAAGAAAGAATGTAATGAAGTATGCAACAATGGAGTTAATACCTTTCCATGATGTTTGATCCTAAATTTCTATAGCAAAACATGAAGAATCTTCCCTTGAATGTCCTTGGAAGCTATCTTGATGACTTAGAATGCTAAAACCCCTAGTTTGCTTGACTTGAGAACATGATGAATGATGGATGAATGATAATGAGTTATGGATTTTTTTTTTATTCAAATGAGAGGGAAAACCCTATATTTATACAAAATTATGCTCTAATTCCAAAAAATACCCCATCATAGGCCAACCTTAGGTCTTAAGGAATAAAAACCCAAAAGAAATTTATTTTTGTTTTGATTTTCGAGCCAAATGGGACTAAGTCACCACCAATGTCCAAACTTAGTCCACTTGGGAATTTTTAAATTGATGTCAATAATTGTGATAATTTTAATAATGTTTATCAGGTTCTTCTTCTAGAAGACACTTAAGTAAGGAATGTAAGTGTATAAAGGGGCTATTTAAAGCATAAGAAAGCTGTAAATATTGATGACAAGCCTAGGAAAGTGTGAAATTTTGTTTCAAGACTTTACAACACTTTCAAATAGGTATTGGTAAGGTTATTTAGGAAAATTATGATGTTATGGTCTTAGAAAAGTGTGAAGATGTGTTACACCACCTTACAACACTTTTACAAGACATTAATAAATGCATTTTATTCAATTTTCAAGGGATCAAGACCTAATGTGGATGTGTAAAACACCTCACAACACCAAATCAAGGCCTCATTAAGTCCAATTTTCCATCAATTATTCCCATATCAAGGAAGCAAAAAGGGATAATTTTTTCATGTCCACAGTTATCCCCCACTTTAGTGAGAGGATGAACTTGCTTCAAACTCGCACTAAAGTAAACATTCAAGAAGGGTCCAAGTGTACCAATGTGGATGACCAAGGATGAAAAGGGTGAAGGAAGTGATCAAGCCCTCAAGATCCTAGATCGTAGGTCAAACCAACATAAGCTCAAAAGGACACACATGAGGTGAATGATTTACAGCAAGACAAGATACACAATCATGCAATGGAAAGAACTAGAAGGAAGATAAATGAAAATGAGGTGGATCAAGCTTCAACCATTTATCCAACACGTTGTGGATTAGGTCTAGGTTGTTTGTTTGGAAAGAAAATGCATACTCACTCTGGGGAAATAGAACTTTTGGCTATCTACCAAGTGAGAAGTCCCAAGTATAGTCACTCTAGGGCCACAAAACTTTTGGCTATTTGTGGGGTGTGAAATCCCGAGTACACAAACTCTGGGGCCACAAAACTTGTGGTTGTCCATTGGGTGAGAAATACCGAAAGGTGGCTATGGGGAAAGTTGTGCCATGGAATGGGCTTCCTGCTCAACCATATCAAAGTTATACCTCTTGATAAATTTAATAAGGCACCACAAAGACAATGTTTTCGAGCTCTATGAAGTAAGCAAAACTTGTATGCTTTAAACTCATAGACATTGTAAGTGCAAGATATTGCAAGGGATTTTCAAAGGGGTTTTTCTTAGTTCATGCAAGGTCACATCTTAGGGAACATCATTCCTAATGTTTCCAAGAGAGGAAAAGTGAAAATGGTCTCATCTTAGGCAACATTGTACCTAATGTTTCCAAGAGAGGAAATCAAAAGAAAAATAAAATCACACAATGAAATGTGAGTGTGGATGTACGGCCCCACTTTAAAGTGGTTGCAAACATAATTACTATGAGTAATTAATTTAAAGTAGAAGAAGGAGACATGAGAGCTTAGTCGGAAAGCCCTATATGCCAAGTCATATGTTTCCAATAAGCTACACCATGAAAAAGGAATTATGTCACATGTGATCCAACTTAAGGCATGTTGTCCACATTCCAATCTTTCTCTTACATGTTTATGAAAGGTTAATGGTTGGCCAAATGAGGCAACGATAGATGACATACGAGGACAAGGCTACTTAACCCCTTTCCCCCACTTAGTGTAGGTAAAAGGTGACTCGAAATGATTAATGAAATGCATGCTAGAGTGAAAATTGGTATCAATTAGAGGAATGGGATGCCCGCACATAAGGAAGAGCACTGAAATCCTAAAAATGTTGGATTTTACTACTCAAAGTCTTACATTTATTACTAGAATGACCATGAATTCTATGATATGCACAAAATGAAGTCTTGTAATAGCATTTCTTTTGAGTACATGGAGGAAGAGATATAAAGTAATCTTGGATGGGTCTCGACAAGATACCCTCTTGATCAATGATAAAAGGTGGTCCTATACATTATGACAAAGATATCTATTCCTTAGATGTACAAAATGTCATATCTACACAAAACTCTTTACATTGCAAGATTTTTCTCTCTCCTTGGCAAGAGGGTGTAAAATCTAGTGAATGTAATTCACGAGGGTTTTGTGAGATGACATTGACATTAAGTGAATAATTTGTTGTTTGTTTCCCATTATGTAAAGGATGACTTTCAAGATCACTAGTGTTGATGAATTCAGGATGGATGACTATTAAGGTTGATTTAGGAGTATGTTGTGTGAGATTGTTGATGTTGAGTGAAGGCTTGGAAATCTCTATAAAATAACAATAACCAAGACCATAAGTTGTTTGTTGTGTGATAGGATCTATAGGATTATGAATACCTTGTTTGTTAGCACCACATCCTTTTCCACTATATCCAAGTTGTTTCATAAGTTCATAACCTCATCCGTAAAGCTTCTTCATTGCTTTTGGATTGGCTAGTTGTTCGTGATTAACTTCTTCAAATCTTGTTATGTAATTTTCTTCATTTTCTAAAGTGGTTGAGGTGGATGCTTTCAAAGGATTATTCAAGTTTTGTGTTAACATGACTGCTTTCTTAGTTGAATCTTTGTTTATGAACTTGTATTCATCAATGAGTGTTGATGTGAAGTCTAAGGAACCCCAATCATTGTCTAATAGCAGATCATGTGTTGTTCTTTCTTTGGTTGTTGTACGGGTTCCAAATGTGTAGTTGATGTTGATGTGTTTAAGGGAGTTTCTTTGAGTTTCTCAAGCTGTAAGACACTATAAGGTCCAAGATTGGCATCAAGAGTGTATACTTTGTTGTAAATTTATTTCATTTTTTGATGAAAACTGGAAGGCACACCTTTCATTGCATGAATCCACGATCTTCCTAAGATAAGATTACATGAAATTTCATGAGGCATAACATGGATTGGTATATTCAAGGGGGCCACTCCAACTGTAAGAGGTATAATGATCACCTTGAGCGGTTTCTTTTCGACATTGTCAAATCCCTTAATAGATAAAGAATCGGGTCAAATGGTCAATTGATCAATGCCAAGCCTATACAAAAGGTTCACACTACACACATTAAGGGAAGAACTAGTATCTACAAGAGTTTTCTTTATCCCTTTGTGTTTGTATTGAGCTATGATCATGAATGCATCATTTTGGTTTTGCACATCCAAAGAGGGGAGTTCATATTGGTGGAAAATAATGTCAATGTTGTGTCCTTTAATCATGACTACTATGTAAATTGGTTTTGCATTAGAAGGGATAGGAACTTTTTGTAAGGCTTTTTGAAGCATGGTGTGATAGGTAGGTGAATTTTGAAGAATATCCCAAAGGGATATCTTGGTCGGAGTTCTCTTAAGTTGCTCCACAAGAGGAAAATTAAGAAAAGGTAGGGAATTTGGGGTTGGTTATTGTGGGGATGGATTGTGTCTAGTGTGATATGTATGACTAATGGTAGCATGATTCAGTTGTTGTGACACATTATCCTGAGGTGGGTAGAGGGTGAATTATGGTTTGTGTTGAGTTGAAGGTTGGTGTGATGGTGGATAAAGGATGAGTTCAAGTTGTTTTTGAGTTTGTTGTTTGTGTGAAGGGGGATAAAGGATGAGTTGGGGTTGAATAATATTAACATCCCTTGGTGAATGAGAGTTTAACATGGGCTCTTCATCTTGTTTCAATGGCATAATATCATTATTGCCAATGTTATGCTTGTCTTGTATAATGATATCTTCCCTAGAAGTAGAGCTTTTAGGAGAAAAAAAAGACACATACATTCTTGAAGATTAAAGCTTGGTTCTACCAAAATAACTTTGTCTCAAATAAGGGAGTTATTAATGGTTGAGTTTGTTTGATTATTTATAGTGGGGAGATTATGGGAAGACTATTTGATTGTCATTTTTTTGTAAGGTCTCATTCTCTTGTGCCATATTATCTACCCTAATAGGATAGCTTACAATATGATCATCCAAGTTTGAATTTTGTAAAGTAGCTTCATAACAAGTGGGGTAGGCATCAAGAGAAGGACCACTATGATTTTCAAATAAATTTTCCCAAATGGGTGGAGCATTAGGGAACAAAGGGTTGAGATTCTCATGACTCTTAATAGGTATATTTGCTAACACAAACCTATCCTCGTGGCATCGAGGAGGGATATTAGGGGGTGAAACCACAATAGTGGTTTAAAATTGAGAAGAGGAAGGAAAATCAACTTTTAAAAAAATTCAATAGGAAGGATGGTTCAGTCGAACATACATGTTCAACCAAACCTATAAAGTGGTTCGGTAAAACCATATGGTTCGACTGAACCACTTTATGGTCAATGGGACAATATTTTTTTAAAGTGGTTCCTTCAAACCCTCATTCGACTGAACCAAGTTGAATTAGGGCATTTATAAATCAAACCCTATCACTATCAAATAAAAAATAAATGAACTATCAGACATGGAGCTCATGTGTGACAAACAACGAACGTGATTGATAGGGAACAACAAAAACTTGCAATGGGACAACCATTTCAACTTGAAATATGGACTTGGACGTCCATTAGCAGGTTGGCATTCTTTCACAGTGATTTAAAATTCTATTTGTTTGTAAATTTGTAAACTTCAATGGATTCCATGAGACCAAATTTTTTTGGTGAAATGAAAACAAATTGAATGAAAAGAAAATTCCAAACAAAATTTTCATTTAAAATTTGAAGGCACATTATGAGAACAAAATTGATTGTTTATAATGAATATACCCTATTTCAAGCTCTCATTTTGGATCACAACTGTTTATTGCATTTGCTTGAAAGTTTCTAAAACCTTTTAAAAACAATACCCATTATTTAAAATTTGGATTTATAGCTACCAATTGCATTTGCTTGAAAGTTTCTAAGCCTTTTAAACAAACCTAGTTTTCAACCAAATCTGGATCTACAGCTGCCAATTGCATTTTCTTGAAAGTTTTTAATATTCATTTGGCTTTATAGCTGCCAATTGCATTTGCTTAAAATTTTCTAATATTTCCCCAATAGCAATGCATATATGCATGATATTATAAAAAAATTGGGACCAATTCAATGCTTCTTTTTCATAAGAACACATACCCCAATTGGGGCCTCAACCTTTATAAAAAAACTACCTTCTATTACTAATTCATTATATCATTTCTTATATACTAGCATTAACCTAACAATGAGATCTTCCTACTAATATTTTTGTTCATCTCTAAACCAAGTTACTCAAACCTATAATTAGAATTTAAAACTATTAGAATTATGAAGAAAATAGTCAACATCTATAGCCCAAAGATTCCCCCAAAATGTATAATCAAAATTTAATTTTGTTCCATCTTGAGGATATTTCCAACCTACAAGTATATCCATATTTTAGTTCTCTCTATATCCATTAATAGATTGTGTTGAAGGCATTACTTAAATTATCAACATAGAGATATTATTTGTGAATATTATTATAGACTTATTTTTCTTGTAAACTTGAATTCAAAAATTATACTTGAATGGAACCTTAGAAAAATTAATAGGCTAGATTTATTGCTTCTATATTATTGGTTGCATAACACTATCTTAATTATTCTTTGGATAAATTTTTATCTAAGTGATTGAAATGTTCAAATTGATTTTCAAATTGGTCACTCCATGAGTCTAGTTCTTGAGAATGATTTTAAGAATAAAAATCTATTTTTGTTTAGTGAATCAATAAATTACGTCACATCTTAATTGGATGAATTGTTGTAATGGATTGCAACATTTACCATAGTTTTATATAAATGATATCACATTTTTTGTGGCATTTTTCCAAATAATTTGTGTGGTGTTTATATGCATGCCTATTTTGCATACATTTAAGTAAAAATAGGCATAGTAAAAAAATATACTAAATTGAGAAAATATTACTCAATGAGTGAATAATATTTGTAAGAGGAAGAAATGAAAAAGAAAATAGGTTTGTATTCTTTTCAAAGAGAAAAGATCAATAAAAGTAACATAACTTACAACATTAAAGAAGAAAACAAATAATATGTAGAAAAATATTGCAAAGTTATTTTATGATAAATAATATTTAAGTAAAGAAATTATAATGTGCTTGAAGTATGAATATAAGTTAAGAATAAAGTAAATCAGAAGAATTTTTTCAAATAGGAAATTTTTATTGTAGTCAATAGAAATTATATAAAAATTGTATGAAGAATTGTTGTAGTATATAGAATGAAATATTATAACATAAGTTAGAAATAGAATGTTAGATATAACTAGAGCATATAATGTTTTAGTGGCCAAGAATAATAATGTAGAATAAATGTAACATGCAACAAAGAGAAACCAAGTGTTGTAGTGTAGGAAAATAAAAATAAATAGTAATTTTTTTTCATGCAAGAGTAGAATGAAGAATGCTCCAATGTAAAGAATATACAGAATATAAGTGTCGAAAAAATAATCTTATACTGCATTTGTAGAATTTTAAGGATTAAATGGAGTGTATGAGGGATATATTACACTTTTGCATATAAAAGTACATAATGCCTTTCAAATTTGAATAAAAAATAGAGATTGGTATTAAAATAGGGAAGAGTCGAATGTAATGGGAAGAGATAAAGTTTTGGAAAAAATGTGTTAGAAAAATTGGACAAATAATGAGAAAAAAGAAAGAATTTTGTAGATATTTTTTCAATCCTTTCAAAATTAGTTATAAAAAAGGACATTTTTGAGATGTTAAGAATAAAATCCAACATATTATGAAAATAGAGAAAGCTATTATAAGACATTGTATGATTAGAATGAAAATTCTTTCTTTTGTTTCTTGTAATTTGGTATCAAGAATGGACTATTGTAAGTATTTTATAAATAGTAGCAAGAGGAACATGCATTTCAAAAATATAGTTGTATGATTAGAATGAAGATTCTTTATTTTTCTCCTTGTAAAGATGTCAAGAATGGACTATTGCAAGTATTTCATAAAATAGGAAGATTTATCATTTTAAAATGGTAGTGAGAGAACATGCATTTTGAAAATACAATAATTTGTATTAAAAAGTAGTTTAAATAAAAAAGAAAATGATATGAGGATAATTGTATTTGAGTTTTGATAAAATATTTAATTAATAAAAGACAAATTTAATTAAAAATAATTAAAAATGTCTTAGTTAGAATTTTTTATTCAAGTAAGAAGAATGATTTAAAAAAAAAATTGTTAGGATATTCTTAGAGTCATGAAGATGTTTATATAATTGTGTATTTAATGTTTGAAAAAATACATAAATAATAAAATGTTAGAAGACGACAAATACATAAAAATATGAAATTTAACATAATTAAGTAATAAAATATGAGATTTCCACTTAGATCTAGGAGAAGGTTAGGAAATAGGGATAAATGGGCCCTAAAATTATGCTATGGATATAGATGATAAAACGTGAGCATGAAATATAAATTAATATTGTAGTGTATGTAATTCTTGACATCATATTTTCTTTCACTTTAACGGGCTAATGCCACTATATGATAAAACATAATTAAAGTATAAAAAATAAATGCTAAGAGAAAAACATGAAAATAATCAAATATTTTGGAAACATAAAATGATATACAGTGTGTTAAATGATCAAGGAATTGATTCCCTTGAACTAAGATATGCAAAACAAGCATGTCAAAAAACACAAAAATCTACAATATATATATGTTAGAATAATACAACCAATAATAGAAAGTATGCCAACAAATCATATATAATCCAACATAAAAATTATACATATAAAAGGAAAAATGTCAAAATTACAAGGGTTGTGAGAGTATATGCCCCCTTAAATAATTGTATAAAAGAAATATAAGTAGTTATTTTTAAGGTAACTAGAGGGAAATATAAAAATAAAAGTAGTTCATCACTAATTTTATAATAATACAATAAAACAATAGATCATTATCTAATGTAATCATGAAAATTTTACTTCCATACAAAAAACTTTACATATTGGTGTCCAATTAGATGGAACAATCCCTATTGCATGAATCATAGTTTTTCCTTGAAGGAGTTTATAATAAGAAATTTATTCCGTATCATAACATGGAATAACAAGTGAAGTGAAATAGGGCTTGATTCTAGATAAGAAAATAATAGTTCCCAAAGGATCTCATCGAATAATAACAAAACCTTTAATAGAAAATTCAGGAAGAGTAATATTAGAAGCATAAACAAAAATACACTTTAGGAATTAATGACTACAAATATTAAGATTAAAAAACCATTTTCAATCCATGTATACTTAATGCTCATATAGGTTTAGTACCAAAAATGATTAGAAGATAAATAATCTTCTATTAAACCACATTAAAGTGAAGTTTAGATGGAAGAAATGTAATCTCCATAATGTCAGTATATAATACACCCAATTTGGGCAACTATTTCAATAGGCTTAGTAGAAGAGGGAATATGGATCTTTTGTATAGAATTATGAATAAACTCATGATATTAAGGTGAAGTTTAAATAATATCCCAATGAGAAATATTATATACTAAATTTATTTTATACTATTATACTCTTTAGTGTTCTTAAAGGAATACAAGAAGTCAACATGAAATACTAGGATTAGATAAATGAAGAGGAACAATCTTAGTGAACATTGGTTTGTTAGTTTCACCAACTATTATAGGTATTCATTACTACATAAAATTTAAAAATAAGGGTTTCAAGTATAATCATCAACAAAATAAAGGTTGAAATAAGATGGGTCAACAAGAGATAATTCATAGGTTCGTTAGGAATACCTACCTAGATTATGAAAACTAAAGAAGAAGGTGGGATGAAGTAAAATACCCACAAAAAGATTTGGAACATCAAGGATTGATCATTGTGCATCATTATAGAAAGCTATAGTCCATTATATCTAGTTGTGGAATTTGTATAGGCAACTTTTAAATTTTAAAAAATGTAAGAGTTGATTTATTTTACTATAATATCCAAGAAATTTATAAAAATAAGAGTAATAAAATAATTATTAAATATTATCTTTAAATGACTAAATATAACCATATTTTCACATGGTGGATTTAATATTATTTATAAGATTTGAGGTAATAGAGAAAATATGTACAAAGATTAAATCAAGTCATTTTCTCCTATTCTTTCATTATTTCTTTCTTTTTGTACTAGGGTTAAATCTTCATCTAGGTTTGTTGTGTACTTATAAGAAACAGTTCTTCCTTAGTATCATGTTCTTGTACATTGTATGGTAACTTTCATGATAAATATTATGTGCATGTGTCCCTTCCTCCTATTAGATTTTGTTTATAATGGATATGAGGAAGTTTATTTCTAATTTTTTGATTTCCTCCTTATCAAAATATTGCTTCAATAATTTAGAAATCATATTTACAAGCTTATATCATCTCTCTCATTTTATTCTCTTATTTGTACCTTCAATAATGACTAAATTGATTTTACATGACCACCAATGTTAAGTAATGATGCTTTCCCTTTATTACTAGTTGTAGGAAATAAATCTTAGATGCAACCTTTATCAATATTTTTTAAGTCTTTAATGGCACATTTTGTACTAGAGTGAACACTTGTAAATTTAAAATTTAGAACTGTTTTAGATTATGTTTTGTGTGCAATTTAGTAATTTGAATGTTTTGATTATTAAAAACTAGATAGAATTTGATTTTTTTTTGTTATTGGTATGAAAATGTTATTGATGAGTAGATGAATTATTAGAACTTTTTTAGATAAATATATTCTCCATATCTAGATATATTATTTACCAAGGTCTCATTACTCCTTTAGGTGTACATACATATATAACATGGAAAATGAAGATGTTCCACCTGCAAAAAAATTGCTTGGAAATACCACTAATGAGATTAAAAAATTGAGAGATTCATTACCATAGGGTGCAAACCCGGGGATATATATTGAACCATGCATGTTAATATTGCATAGTCTAGAAAAACTAAAAGATGAACTTGAGAGGACTAGTGCATATTCCCAAGATAGAGTAGCTGCTATTCTTTCCCGCATGCGGGAAGAAGTACATGGTGACGTACCCCTTAAACAAATACAGGATAGTGTGACCAAATAAATGATAAAAGCCACTTGTTTTCCATTTTATCAAATTTTGCATAAGGTTAGGGGATACCAGGTCACTCGATGTGTTGATCATATTATGGCCTCATTGATCTACCCATGATTTCTCAAAGTACATGGTCTATACCCAAACAATGACCAGATTCCATTGTATTTTGTTCAATAGTTGTATGATGAGGTCCATTTGGGCCTCAAAGTCAACTACCTAGACATTCCACCATATGCTCTAGTCAGGGGCGTGGTAGGCTTGCTAATAGGCCCACCTATTGTCGAGTAGATAGATCACCCCCAGTGTTTAGGGTATTGGTTGGTGAGAGGTCTCATGCTATCACCCTGACTCTAGCCCCCATAGTAGATGAGGTTGTCGTTGCTTCTAAAAAAGAAGCAATTGACACTGTAGGTGAAATTGCGGCTGCCACCACTAGGATATATGATGATCATGTAGTTTAGTATTTAAATTCCAAATGTTCCCAATCCATGCCATTTTCAACACAGTGGACCACCATGGATCCTTTTACAGTGGCTGACATCCCTACTCCTACACAACTTGATGCACTTATACGAGATATGGCATACAGGACTCTGCATTGTTTGGCTAAGGACTTGTTGGAGGCATATGTCCACATTGCATTAGAAAATTGGATTGATATAGAGCATGTAAGAGATCATTTGAGATGCATAGGTCATTCAGTTCCAGGATCCAATCACTCTCAGCCTAGCACTAGTGCACATCAAGATACACCTACAGATCATTCGGTAGCTGCACGAACTATGGGTTTTACCAACATGTTGATTGCTTTTGGTTTGTCATCACCGATGTCATCTCACCTACATAGTCCTCTTCACTCATCATTTATGGAATGACATGGGATAGATCAAAGGGATTCATATGTTCATTCATCCCTTGATCGTATAGTTGATATGGTGGAGGCATTTGTTTCAGAGGACTTAGGTCATCCGATATCAAATGATGTGCATGCATGTGTGAATGTGCATGTTTCAATTCCTTCTTAATTATTTTTAAATTTTAGTTTTAACTTAGAGATATTCATGTACTAATATATTTATATATTGTAGGTGGACATACCTCATGTCACTCCTAGCCTTGTTCCTCCAAATCATATACATCAACGTGACTCTGTGGATGAATCTACTGCAAGTGGACATGTGAGTTTTAAATTTTTATATATACACGTGTATATGTACATGCATATTTATGCACATAGATCTAGATAGATATTTAAAAATATACAAGTACATTCATAAATATAGCCTTCATAAAATTTATTTAATGTAAATTATATGTATTTAACACATTTTGTACATATTTTTATTTGTAGGGCTCAACACATCCATCAGAGCAAGACCATTCTCATTCAAATGGTCATTCGACTAGGAGTCGACATTCATATTAAGCCCTGCACTAGATCTATGATCTTTACTACATGTGTTTGCTTATATGATTATCTTTAGTATTCGACATTTGATGATCTTTGCTTATATACATACATTTGGCTCTTTGCTTATATACATACATTTGGCTATTTGCTTATATGATGATTTTTAGGATTCAACATTTGATGATCTTCGCTTATATACAAACATTTGGCTATTTGCTTATATACATACATTTGGCTCTTTCCTTATAACATGTTACATGTTTATACATTGAATCTGTTTACATGTATGTATGTGTTTGCTTATGTTTACATGTTTATATGATATATGTATACATTTTCTTATATTCAATATACATACATTTTCTTATTTTATAATCTCTTAGAGCTTACATTTCATTATATGATATACATTTGATCTCTAGTAGAATTTTAGGAAATGAACATGCCAATTTATAATTAAGGTCATTCATGTTGACCACAATAAATAATTTGCACACACACCCATTGAATTTTATAGTAAGAAGTCAAAAATTATAGAATAAATGACTCTCAAGCTCAAGTAGACTAATGATATTTTATAAACGAGTTATAAAATATAATTATAAAGAAGAGATAGGAACATTCCTTTTATAATTATATACCATTCTTCAAACACTTTCCCTCTAAGTTATAAATTTTTTATGTTAAATTATTTCATAAATAATCTCTTAATCTACACCATTATTAAATTATACAAAAATTTTATTCTTTGAAACATTAAGAAAATTCAATTCAAATTATACCTCTATTGTCCTTTTGACAAGTAACAAAATTCTAAAATTAATCTAAGATATATGTTGCATATCTATACATTAAAAAACAACAAACTCCACAATGAAATAACTTGTTTGATTACCACTTGATTCATTTAATGATCTAGGATGTAGTTATTCCACACACTAGAATATTTTTTTCCCCATATGCATATAGATACAATCTTATTTTTCATTATTCCATATTAAATTGCAAGATTAATTTGCATTATTTCAGTTGGAGCTCGCGGATTTGGGAGACATCTTTAAATTGAAGAATAAAATGGGACAACAAAGAAAAAGAAAAAATGCGGCTCAACGAAAATTGTCAAAAGAAGAAGAACAAAAGAGGCGTGAACAAAACTTGGAAAATTATCATAGAAAGAAACAAGGTACACATGCTTGTTTCTTCTCTCTCTCTCTCTCAAGTGTGTGTTTAGGACTTTTATTAACACCTCAATTTTTTTTTCTTATAAATATGCATGCCTTTTATGAAAAGAATGTTACATTTAACTTGGAAACTTTAATACTAAAAAATAGTCATCTTGCATAGATATTACCTGGATTTCTTATCATCTATTTCCAATTTCTTTTGTTCCATGGAATTATTAAGTTTAAGAATATTTGATTTTATTTGTTTCAACTCCATAAGTAAATAACTCATAGTCTCTCACTTTCTTTGCTTGCATATAAATTCAAAAAAGTAGGAAATTCTCAAGCGAAAGTCAAGCCAAATCTAGATATTGGATCAAACAAATCTGGTGAGGAACACATGGACCTTCAAGTTAGGGAGGAGACCCAAGTTCAACAATGATTATTGGAGAGGGGTCAGGATCACTTCCTTCTACTGGTATGGATGAGCATATAAAACTAGTTGTTCAAAACTTCTATCACTTATAACATCATGTCTTATCACTTTGTTTGCTTGCATACATAAACTTCACTTATATAGAATCATCTCTCACTTTTATTTGCAAAACGTGGCATGTAGAAAGGTCTCAACAAGCAGGAAGTTCTCATGTTGAAGTTGAGCCAAATCTAGATATTGGATCAAATGAATCCATTGAAGAACACATGGACCTTGAAGATAGGGAGGAGGCCCAAGTTCAAACAATGCATGTTGGAGAGGGGTCGGGATCACTTCCTTCTACTAATATGCATAAGCATATAAAACTAGCTGAAAAGGTGATGAAACAAATTTCTTATAGAAAATCATTTACTTGAAATGGATATGGAGAAGCTGAAATGTTATACACTTGAAAAAAACCCAATTGTTATCACGTTTACTTCTTCGTAATGAGCTGAAAGAGTCATTACAATTGTTGGTTGTCTATTCAGAATCAAATAAGAAGAAACACATGGGATTACAAAAGTATATTGCTAAAAATGTTAAAAAGGGTTTAGATTCCATTGGGAAAGAATCTCAATCATTGGATAAAGCCACTACAAGAAGGGTGATGTTGACATCTATTGTACATCAACATATAGCAAGAAAAAGAAAATTGTCTGCACTTTCGGCTCAAATTGGTTATAGTAGAACCACATTAATAAAATATGAGAATTTTTTTTTTTTTGGATCAGAGTTCAAAAGAAAATTGGGTAATTATGTGTAGAGCTCCCCGTTCTGATAGGATTGAAGATGTTGTTAGGAACTTGATCTCAAGTTTTTGGCATGATCAAACTCTTCCATCATCAAATACTAGAGATGTTATGAGACACAAGATTGGGCCTGGTATTTATGAAAATCATATCAAACATTGGCTAGACATAACACAATTTGAGATGTATATGAACTTTTGTAATACATATCCTCATATAAAGATTGGGAAAACAATATTTCAAAGATTAAAGCCATATTATGTGAAGATAAACAAGTTTTTTGAAACTTGTTGTTGACATTATCATATTGAATTTGATCTCTACTATTAGGTGTTTCAAAAGATGAGAGAAGAAAGTTGTGGGTTTCAAAATGCACCTCCTAAATAGGAAAGTTTGTTCATAAAGGCTATTTTATGTGATCATGAAAATGGACCTCAAATAAACTGCATAAAAGAAATTTGTGAGACGTGTGGAAATTTGGCTAAATTTCCTTAAAGAAATGAGGATAATGACCTAACAAAGACAGTAAATTGCAAGAGGTAAGTACTATTTTTAGAGAGTTTATTTGTTTCAATTTGATTAGATTGTTATTTGAACTCTCTAATGTAATGTTTCATTCATTGTGTGGTTTATTAAGTTTATTCACATATTTTAGTCACATGGGCACAATTATGTAAAGTTGCAAACAAATTTTGGGAAAGAATCCACAAGGTTGAACTATGTAGAAGAGGAGATTCCTATTGGAAAATTTATGGAATATTTTCAAAAATTGATACAACCATACATATTACATTCCCTTTTTGCTAAGTGGCAAGCACGACAATTCCAAACAATGAGAGATACATTCCCACTTGGAACAGCTCTATCAGTTGTTGACTTTGAAGAAAATTACTCCTTCATACATCAAAAAGAGATTCAATTAGAGTATTACTTTTCAAAGTAGATCACTATTATGGTTCATGTGTGTTATCAACATGCACAAGTTGAGAGTGCAGATGAAGAATGAGCCATAAAGAAAGAATATCACTTTTATATTAGTGATGATAAAGAGCATGACACACTTTTTGTCCAACATTGCTTTACAATTTTTTTGAGAATTTGAGAAGCAGGGGTGTAAAATTTGAAAACAATTTGTTATGGTTAGATGGATTTGTGACACAATTCAAATCTTCACGATCATTCTATGCACTTTGTAGATATCATAAAATCTACAAAATACCACATGTTTGGAGTTATTTTGCGGGTGGTCATGGAAAGGGTGAGGATGATGGAGCAAGATCTTGCATCAAACGAGATTTAAGAAAACATCAAATGAGTTATCTAGAAGATCGTATAGACAATGCACATGATGTTGTTGAATGGTGCAAGAAACACTTTGCATCAAATGTGGTCAACACATTTTTGAGAACAAACCAACACATTCCACATAGACTATTTTGGTAGATATCGGGTATGTATAAATTACATTTTCAAAACATTCAATTTATTTAAATTTAAAATATATATATATGTGTGTGTGTGTGTGTGTGTGTGTGTGTGTGTGTGTGTGTGTGTGTGTGTTTGTTCACATAAGTTTGTTGTTGTACATGTAGGTGTGGACAAAAGATCAATGCATGGATGCAAGAGGGTAGAAAAAAAAATATCTTTGCATTGTGTTGGGAGTTCAGATAGTCGCCATGGATGGACATTACAGACAAGGGATTACTCTTGCTTTTGCATTGAGTGCATTGTAGGATACTCTAATCATGCATGCAACAACCAAGAACTTGGATATGTTGGTAAATGGGATAAAATGCCACTAGTTGTTTCAGAAACATATGATGAAAATGAGGAAGAAAGATTTGAAGACATTCCTTTGATTACAATTGATTATGACCGTATATCAGGACTGGTTAGAACAGGTACATGTGTAAGTTTTCAATAACTTTTATACATTATATATATCTAGTTAATGATCTTTAAAGTCTAGAGACATTTCTAATTTTTTAAGAAATTTGGTGTGTAAATTTGGTGTACAGGAGATGTTTTTGCAGTCATAGCAGAGCCTGGAAACATCGAAGGTGTTAGCTATTATTTATTGTGTTGCAAAAAAGAGAGGAATACGCTAACACAACCTAAAACAAGTGATGGAATGCCATTTCCCATAGGTGAGTTTGAATTTAAAATTATATATAAATTGTGTTCACATGTGCGTGCATGACTGTTATAAACATTAAATACATATTGTATAAACCTTGAGCAAAAAAAATGGTGTACATGTTCATATGTCTTACTAAGAAGGTTCATGTTTACCATGCAGGTTCTGTTGTAGTGCAAGGGACATATCTAAAACAAGTCAAAGTTGTTCAACATAGGATTCATTTTGTTGACTATCTACCTAATAACAAGGTATATCAATATAGTCACTTGATAATTTCTACCGCCTTACATCTTCACACAGTTCCACATGCACGTGGCCGAACAAAATGGAGACTAGATAGTGAAGATCACCAAAAAATTCTACCTGTTATTGAAGAGCAGGCTGAACTAGAATCTTTGACTTAGAATATATCCATGATTTTCAAGTTCACTTGTAACCCTATACATGTTCAAGTGAGAACTTATAGTAACTTGTACATAGTTGTAAACCATTTTGCATAAATTACAATTATATATGTACATATTTGTTCCATGGAATTGTTAAGATCAAGAATCTTTGATAGCATCATCTCTCACATTTAATTATATACAACTTATATTTGTTTCATGGAATTCTTAAGTTCAAGAATCTTATAAACAATTATATACAACTTATATTTGTTCCATCGAATTGTTCCATGGGAAATTATGTAAATTTTAAAATTAAGTATTATCTAATTATAAAATTATTGCACACATATTTAAAACATAAATCAATGTACCCTTGAGCTCCCCCTCTCCCCTCTACCCTTAACCCTTAAACCTTAAACCCTTGTACCGCCTACCCTTTATCTCTCTCCCACTCCCCCCTCTCTCTCTCAAGTCTCTCCTTCCTACCCCCTCTCCCTCTCTCTCTCTACCCTTAACCCTTAAACCCTAAACCCTTGTACCCCCTACCCTCTATCTCTCCCACTCCCCTATCTCTCTTAAGTCTCTCCCATCCTACCCCTCTCCCTCTCTCCCCTCTACCCTTAACGGGTTAAACCCTAAACCCTTGTACCTTCTACCCTTTATCTCTCTCCCACTCCCCCCTCTCTCTAGTCTCTCCCTCCTAGATCCACTCTCTCTCTCTCTCTCTCTCTCTCTCTCTCTCTCTCTCTCTCTCTCTCTCTCTCTCACACACACACACACACACACACACACACACACACACACTCCTATCTCTCTCCCCTCTACCCTCTACCCTCTACTCTTAACCCTCAAACCATTAAACCCTAAAACCCTTTATCCTCTACCCTCTACCCTTACACCCTTAAAACCTATACCCTCTACCCTAAACCCTAAACCCTTGTACCCCACCCTTTTATCTCTCTCTCCTGACTCTCCTCTCTCAAGCTCTCCTCTAGACTAATCTTCTGCCTCTCTCTCTCTCACTCTATCTCTAGGACTCTCTCCACCCTCTAACCTTTAAGCATTTAAGCCTTAAACCCTCTCTCTCTCTCACTCACTCACTAATTCTTATCCCAGCTGTCTCTTACCCTTAACCATTGACCATTAAACCCCAAACCCTTCTAACCTCAGTCTCTTTATCTCTCTTCCACTCTCTCTCTCTCAAGTCTCTCCTCCTACCCCCTCTCCCTCTCTCCCCTCTACCCTTAGCCCTTAAAACCCTAAGCCCTTGTACCCCCTGCAATTTTTATCTATCTCCCACTCCCCCCTCTCTCTCTCAAGTCTCTCCCTCCTACCCTCTCTCCCCTCTACCCTTAAGCCTTAAACCCTTAAAACCTCTCTCTCTCTCACTCACTCACTCCTTCTGTCTCAATCTCCCCTATAAACTTAAACCCTTAAACCCTCTCTCTCTTTATCTCTCACTCACTCACTAATTCTATCTCGAGCTCCATCTCTCCCTTCTACCCTTAACCCTTAAACCCTAAACCCTTGTACTCCCTACCCTTTATCTCTCTCCCACTCCTCCCTATCTCTCTCAAATCTCTCCCTACTACCCCCTCTCCCTCTCTCCCCTCTACTTTTTAATTATATACTTTTAATATTATAATAATAATATATAATTAATAATAATTATACATTATTATTATAATATACTATCATAATAAGTATATTATATATTATAATATAAAAATAATAAAATACAACTATTAAAAAATCAGAAAATAAAAAAAAAACAAATTGGAAAAAAAGAGGGGAAAATAAAGATCCATGTCAAGGGGTTCGGCTGAACCAGTTTTCCAAGTTCGACCGAACCCCTTTAGTATACATTTTTTAATTGTATTTTAAAGGTTCTTGGTTGAACATATGTTTTATCGAACCTATATTCAACCAAACATATTTTCTTGGTTCGCTTGATTATTGATTTGGCCGAACCACCCTTTTTTCACCTTCACCCTCCGAGGCACCAAAATTCTCTAGAATTTTGCACTTTGAAGCTTGATTTGAAAATGAAAATGAAGAAAACTTCACAAACCCAACTAGTATCAAGTATCCCTCAAAATGAGCTATCCAACGAATATAATTTTAATATATTTTTGTTTTATTATCTATTTCTTTTTTAAGTTTTATTAAATATAGGTTTCTCACCGAAAATGAAGTTCTTTATTCTGCACATCTGGAAAAATAGAAAATTGTCAAAATTTTTTTTGAAAAATATGAGTGCACTAGATATTCAGGTGCTTCATGCAACAAAAAATAAAAATAAAAATCGATACATAAAATAAAAGTTATGCCTTATACGGTCGCGCTATGTCTGAATTGTAATTGGTTTGACTTTGAAACTTGATTAAAGAAAAAATATTCAATAAAAAACTATCTAACCAAGTGGAAGCACTACATATCGGAGTTAAAAATTTAAATTTGAAAGAATTAGAATTTTATCCTTCAAGGAAAAAAATTTATGCTTTATACGGTGTGCGTCACTTTTTAAAAATGTTGTTTTCTGAAAAAAACCAATTTTCGTGGGAGGTGGAAAAAGAAGTACAATCTGATTCCAAAATTTTTGAAAGAAATATTTTTAAAATCTACAGAAAAAATTTGGAGAGACTCTAGTTTGCATCATCTTCAAATTCCTCACGGTTTATCCGCTATAGGTGCCCCAATGTGAAGACTTCGTGAAAAATAATAATTTCATTGTCCAGTTTGACCAAAAATTGTAAATTACTATTGTGGGATCACCCTAGGAGAAGGAAAATGTTGATGGTCATGGTTATGGAGACTAGGTAAGGTGATATTTAGAAATGTTTCTATGATCTCATGTTCTTGTGGTCTAACATCTTCCACAGGGGAATGAGGAGATGGACAATCAAGACTCTCAATGCTTGTATCTTCCTTCACCAAGATACCTTCATCATGAATAGGAGAGGTATTAAGGGAAGAAAAAGTATGATTGTTATGATTGTCTACATTACCATTTTCACCAATGGGAAATGTAAGATTAAGGATTGTGTCAATGGTTTGATCATGTTTCTCAAAGACCTCATTGGTGTAATCAAAATTGAACCTATAAGAGGGAATGTTGTATTTATGCAATCCATTTGTAATGAAATCAAAGCCACATCTCTTGAAAGAAAACATGCTATCATGGAAAAGCAAAGAAAGGGAAATGCAATGACTTAAAATGAAATGTTTAAATGCAACTTTTAGATGTGAAACAAGTAATTTTTTGATTACATTATTCAACAACCTAAAAGATGAAATGTTTGAAATCAAATTTGAAATTAAACAATGCATGAAATAAGTAAATTTAAGCTAGATCTAATGGAATTCATGTTATAGAAACTCAACCAACTGATATAGGTAGTTGAAGGTAGAAAAAAAAAGCTTAAAAACTAGGTTTTCAACTCTATAAAAGGCAGTTTCAGGGCTAAACAAGGACTAAGTCGCCCAAGGTGGCAGATTAGTCCCAGTAGGGATTTTTTTGAGAATTTTCAGAATTTTTTGATGGATTTTGATGTTTGTTGTGTTGTATGATGCAGACCTAAGATGGTAATGCAAAATTTTAGAAATGTTCAATGATTTATGATGCAAAAATGGTCATAATTGAAATGATTTCAAAAATAACTACCCTAAATTGATGTTTTTGACCTAGATTCATAAAAAAAATGTTCCCAAAAGTTTCTATACTTATAGTATATGATACTAGGAGGCTTAGGAAGCATAAAAATGAGGTTTCTAATGCTGTAATAGACAATTAAAAATATAGACTGGGACTAAGTCGCCTAGCATGGCCGATTAGTCATAGTCAGGGTTTATCCAAAAGTTTCAAAAAAAAATTAAGTAGTTTTTATGCTTTTTAGTATGTATGACCTCATTAATAAAATAAAATGAATTTTTCTAATGTTTTTCAATGATTTAAAATGCAAAAATGCAAACTATAAGCACTTTTACTAATGCAAAATGTAATGCAATGTTAATGCAAGTTAATTATAGGATGATGAAGGACTCTAAATAAGAAAAGAAGGGATTCAAAATTTGGGTTCAGCAAAATGTGGACAATGATTTTGGATTACCCAAAGTTGCCTCTAACACTTTTAGGGTTTTCACCTAAAAGGAGAGGAATTGGGCCCAAAATGCAAATTTCTACACTCAAGATTAATGTGAAAAGGATGCAATGTATCTAATTATGATGTACTAATTCAATAAATGAAAATAAATTATTTATTGATGCTAACCCTAAGAAATGCAAAGTGCTGGAAAACACACTATGATATGCAAACATGTGACAAATGACGTAGAAATGCAAACAAAACTAGATAGAAAGCTATGAAATAGAATGTGTGCACCTGGAAACTGATGAAGGCTAAAATGAACATTGCAAATGTCTCAAAATTTTTGGAAAATATTATTTTCTAGCCAACTAGGACACTTACACCAAGCTAGGTGACTTAGTCCCAGATTGAGGAAACTACTCTGGAGCCTATTTAAGGCAAATCGATATCTAGATCTACAAAAGTTTCTAAAAAATTGGTTTAGTGGGACTAAGTCACCACTATTGGTGACTTAGTCCACTTCTGAATTTATGAAAATTTGAAAGTGGAAAAAAAGCCCTTGGTCTGCACTTTGGTTTCCCACACGTGTCCGCTTTTGAAACTTTGATTTTCAGGCCTGAAAGTGACTTTTAATGGATATTTTGGCTTGATCAACAAGGAGATTTCTTCAATGAGTCTTCAACCTAATATTAAATGATGTTCAAATCCCTCAAAGTGCCTACATATGCAAACAAATAATGAAAGCGAAAGAAATTGTGAATGTCAGGGCATGGGGGTTTGCCTTGGTCAAACCCCTTTTTAGGTAATTAAACCAAATGAAGAAAGAATTTAATGAAGTATGCAACAATGGAGTTAACACCTTTCCATGATGTTTGATCCTAAATTTTTGCAGCAAAACATGAAGAATTTTCCCTTGAATATCCTTGGAGCCTATCTTGATGACTTAGAATGCTAAAACCCTAGTTTGCTTGACTTGAGAACGTGATGAATGATGATGAGTTATGAAGTTTTATTTTTTGTCAAATTAGAGGGAAAACCTTATATTTATACAAAATTATGCCCTAATTCCCAAAAATACCCCATCATAGGCTGACCTTAGGTCTTAAGGAATAAAAACCCGAAAAAAAAAAATTTATTTTGATTTTGGATCCAAATGGGACTAAGTTGCCACCAAAGGAGACTTAATACACTTGGGAATTTTTAAGTTGATGTTGGGAATTATGATAATTTGAATAATTTTTATCATGTTCTTCTTCAAAAAGACACTTAAGTAAGGAATGTAAGTGTATAAAGGGGCTATTTCAAGCATAAGAAAGGTGTAAATATTGATGACAAGCCTAGAAAAGTGTGAAAGTTTGTTACAGGACTTTACAAAACTTTCAAATAGGTCTTGGTAAGGTTATTTAGGTGAGATATGATATTATGGTCTTAGAAAAGTTTGAAAATGTGTTACAACACCTTACAACACCTTTACAAGAAATTAACAAATGCATTTTATTCAATTTGCAAGGGCTCAAAACCTAATGTGGATGTGTAAAATGCCTCACAACACAAAATCAAGGCCTCATTAAGTCCAATTTGTCATCAAGTATTTCATATCAAGGAAGAAAAAAGGGATACTTTTCCTGTGTCCACACTTTTATCTTTTTTTCCCATGTATCTTCTTTTTCTTCTTCCTCAGTTCCGATCACCTCTGTACTTCTTTTAGCTTGGTTAGGTGATCATGATGAAGCTCACCCTAAAAGGGTGTTGTGTTCATCACTCCTTCTATGGAGCCACCTCTTATTACCTCTCTTCCTTATCTTCCTCCTTTTCCACAACTGATTGACATGCCTTTTATAAAAGTGGTGTCCTTTGTGGCTCCATCTTTTTCCCCCTCTTCCACTTGAACCATGAGAATTCCATACCTATCACTGAAGAAAAAATTGGATAATGACCTTGCATTGATTGATGGTCAGAAAAAGATTGTTCGTCCCTTAAGACTTGTTCCTCCTTGACCAATGTCCTTGTGATGGTGACAACACCCGCTTCCTTGGAGTTTATCATTGCCTCTCTTTTATAGCATAACATTGACTCTTAGATGTCTTGTCCTCCTCCCATCTGGTTGCACCATGTCACTCTTGATAAGTGCATGCGAAACTCATTGGAGGACATTCAAAATTTGTCTTTGATGTTTGCTAGATCAATGACTCTAGTTTTGTAGGAGTTCGGTGATGAAGACCTTGAGGGACCTTCTTCTTTATCTCTTGTCACAGGTGAGTTAGTTGGAATTGATTTTGCTATCCCCCATATAGACCCTTGTAGGTGCTTGGAAATAGGAGAGAAAATATGTCATACACTTCTTCTATTTGTATAGTCATTCTTCTATATGTTATAAACTTTTCTTTTCACATTGGGAGTGACACAAAACATTGGGGCATTTAGGCCTCTTCCATGTTGACCAGATTTTTATTTTAATGTGTCTTCATGTTCTCTTCTTTTCATTCTAATATATTTGGGGGTGATGAAAGTTCACACATATTATATTATATTTATCTATCTATATATTTGAGTAGTTCTAACCTTGAATAATTGGACCCCCTATAATCTTGATTTCTTCACCTTTTCCTTTCTTTTCATGATGATGTGGTTCCTATATGTTTTCCCTCATGTGACAACATCCCATGAATACATCTTGCTATGTAACTTGTGCCAAAACATCTCTTGTATTTGGGTGGGTGCATGAAGTTGGGTACCAATTTTCTAGCCACTTATGAATTTAAAAAAAAAAATGTGCTCATGTTATAACGCAAGTGCGTTATTTAATGGTAAAAACAAAGAAAAAAGTGAAATTATTTTCCTTGGAATACCAAATCAAAGGCTTGGAGGGCATTCCCAACAAGGCCAGAGATGTGTTTTTGCAAATTCTACAATTTTTCACATAATTGGGTTTGTGCTCACCATCAATATTACATCTAGTTCAATATTGACAAAATAGAAAACATGGGTAATGTTAGGTTCTCTCTTAGCTATCCAAATATGTAATTTTTTTCACTTTTTGACAATGTTAAGCCTTTCATCGATAATTTATTTTGTTTGTATGTTTGTTTTGTTGCCAAAAAGTAGTGTTCAGTGTTTTTTTTGTTATAAATTAACCGTTCATCAAAATTTCAAATAAATTACATTTTTAGAAACTAGACTCCATTCTACAAATTTAAAAAGGAAAAAGAAAAAAATCAATTATTTTCAAAAATTTGTAGTGGGAGCATAGCCAAAATTCTGCTTTTCAGGAAGTTCCCACTTAGAAAATTAATAAAAAATCAAATATTCATTAAAAAATTATCAATTTTTTTTTGCATCAACTAGATGCTATTAGCTAACTTCTGACTATAGCAAATTTAAAAATTCTATATAAAATTTCACCATGCTCAGGTCGTACAAGAGTTGCTATGTTATGTTTTTTTCACAAAAAAAACACCAATTTTTGTACATCCCTCTTTTTAACCCCTTAATCTCAACCATTTTCAAAATAAATTAGTAGTTTAGAAAGTAGACTTAGAACACTTTGATCCTTGTTTTTGTTCCATCTCAAAATTTTGAGTGTAACTATCCTCAATTTCACGTCCAAGGTCAAAATTTCCTGATTTCAGAAAAAGAGTGGCCACTTAAGCCCACTTTTTGGGAACCATCTTGGTGCACTTACCCATTTTTCCTCTCCTTAGAATTACATGTGCTCCTTTGTATAGCACACATCATTCTAATGGGGGCTACCATAACTGTTAATTTTCAAAACGTTTCAAAAAATATTTTAAAATTTTTCTTGATGTCGTATGTCTCATCGTCTAGCTTGGGGGCAACTTGACTAGAATTGTATTTTCTTTTATGTGACTCTCCACAATATAGCTTGTAGCAACCACAGGACTATCTAATTGTTGTATGGTCTCTATCCTTTCTAGCCACACCTATCAATTCAATATTTTATTCAATTAGATTATGTAATTTCACATCTATGAAATTTATCATGTCTATTTTTCACTTTTTTTCCTAACATGTTTGTTTATAGCTAACATGTTTGTGGTTGGATTGCAGTTAGCTTTGCAAGATCAAGGACCCATGTTCTCTTCACATCCTAGTTGAGCTTCTCTACATCACATATTCTTGATTGAAGGTTGAACCCTATATTTTAGGGTAGGGCTTCCAGGCTAGTCTTGCACTCTTAGGATGTTTCACCTAAAAGGAGAGAGATAAACCCTACTCAAAGGGATCTATGTGGTTCACTTAAATTATGGAATGTACGATGTTTTAAGACTAAATGAGATCATTTAAGTGAAAATTAATGATTTATTTGACTAATTATGAATGCAAAACCTAAGAATTATGCAATGTTGGAAAACACGATGTGATATGAAAAATTGAACTAAGTATGAACAAATGCAAAACATAAAGGAAAAAGGTTCAATCAGAGTGCACCTATAGGTCTGATGAATATTTTGGAATAATTTTTCTGTTGATAGAGATTACCAAAAATCACCAATGGGACTCATTCGCCATTGATGGTGAATTAGTCCTACTTCTGATGAAAACTATTGAAAACTAGTTTCTGAGTGTCGGGATCCAAAATCTAACAAAATCTAGATTCCCAGCATTAAGGTGGGATTCATTCATCACTGATGGTGAATCATTCCACTCCCAAAATTCTAAGAAATTAGGGACTAATTTTGTAGCACCAGATCAAAGGTTGTCTGCTTATCAGGTTGCAAAAGTCAAATCTACAAAAAACAAACAAAATGTCTTCTCCAAGCTTGAAATAGGATGTAGTTGACTTGCAGCACTTTCTTGACTTCTTGTCCACTTTTCAACACCTAAATTCTTTCCAAAATTCCATACACAAGTCTGCGAACACACATGACAAAGGGGGGAAATGGTTAAGGGTTAGGTTATAGGAATTTTCCTTGGTCAAATCCCAGGTAATGAAACCCTTAATGAAGAAATGAAATGGAAGAGAATGATAAAAAAATAACATGCAAATGTTATCAACTTACCAAACCCTTATTGAAGAAATATAAAGATATAATAATGGTTGCTCCAAAACACTTGATTAATGCTTGATTCAATTATGCAAAGTGCTTGAATGCTCGAATGAGTGAGTGAATAAGTGAGCTTGATGAATGGACATTAAAATGGATGTAACAACACTTATTTATACACACTTGTGCCTTAGTATCTCGATAATACCTCATCATAGGAAAGCATAAGGTGTTTTTAAATAAAAACCTGAAAGAAAATTTAAAATATTTTTAATTTTGAGCCCAAAGGGACTCATTCGCCACCCATGGAAAATGGGTCCCACCTTGGACTTGAAAGTGGGTGTCGATAATTGTCTTGGATTTAATGTTCTTTTTCATGTTTACATTCAAAAACACAATTAATTAAGCCTTATAAGGGAATAAAGGGGTCAAATAAAGCATAAGAAAGTTATAAATAGTGAAATTAAGCCTAGAAAAGTGTGAAATATTGTTACAAGACTTTACAATACTTCAAAATAGGACTTGATAAGTGATGAAAAAGTAATTTTTAGGTGAATTGTAATATCAAAATATACCGTATTCAAATGCTCGTCTGGTGGTTCCTCTAGAGAATCCTAATAGCTTGAGGAAGATCCTAAATATGGAACAAATGAATGATAAAGAAGAGCTTTGGGCTACACTTGAAGATCTTGACAAAGTTGAAAGTGAAAATATAGATTTGAAAGAAAATCTTGATGACGCAAATGAATGTATCTAAAAATTAAAAGAGTAGTTGAATAAGTTCAAATAAAGACATAGGGAAGTAAGTGAGTAGTTGAAGTAGGCTAATGAAGAGATTTATCAGTTTGAATGTGTAAGTAGAGGAAAAGAAAGGAATTGAAGAATGTCTGAATAAAATCATACAAAGCAAGCTTGATGAATTCACCAAGCTTGAACAAGAAGTGGTGAATTTGAAAGTAGATTTGGAGAAAGAAAAATTCTATGAAAATAATTTCAAATCTAGCTCGGACAAGCTTCATGAGTTGATTTTAGGGAAGAAACCAAGTAAAGAAAAAGGTGGGTTGGGAATGGAAGGAGGTGAAAAATCAAAGGATAATTAGAAGACTTGAAATAAAGGAAAGACAAAAGGAAATTCAAGGCACTTTACTAGGAGACCACCTGTGAGACAACCTAATGCACAAAGGTATCCATCTTTCAATAGTGTTTGATTTCTATGTAAAAAATTTGGTCATAGGGAAACAAAGTGTAGGATTAGGATGAATGAGTTTCCTGGTTCCTTCTCTGGTCATTGTTTTTCATGCAAGAGAATTGGACATAGAGCTAGTGAATACAGAACTTAGATGGTGAATTGGTCTAATGGAGTACTTGAATGAATCAATCATTTAATGGTTACTGCTATTCATGTAACAAATTTGTACACAAAGCTAATTAGTGTAGGTCAAGGGTCAATACAGGACAATCTAGTAAAAAAAAAAAATCTGCTACAATTGCAACAACCCAGGACATATCACAAGAGTTTTTAGAAGTAAAAAGGGAAAGAAGACTGATCTAGTAGAAAATAATGAACAAGTAAAGAAAGATGACAAGAATGAGGTTAAGCAAGAAATGAATAAGATTTGGAGGAGGAAAGAAGAGCCTGAAATGCTGGATTCAAGTATGTTCCCTCATCAGGTACAAACAATTCCTTTGAGAATTAGACCTAGCTAGATCTTAGGGGGAGCTTTAACAAAAAATTGCTTAAACCCCCGATGTTTGGCATGTTAGTCTTTGGCATGAGGATATGTTGTAAGAAATGGTTATTTAGAGGTTATGCAAGTGGAACTCGAAGAAAATGTGATGGAATGATATTTTGTGGAGAAAATTAGGGTTTTTCTTAGTTAAGAATAGTTTTTAGCAACTTTTTGAAATTTTCAACATTTAATGTGAATTAGGGTAGATAATTTTTTTATAAAGTGAATGTGTAAGGTATTTTAGTCACTTATGAGTTTGAATAAATTGAAGAGAATTTTGGAGCATTCTTGAGATGATTTGGTGTTCGAGTTGTGCAAACCGTTGTTCTAGTTGTTTGTGAAGAAAAAGGTATTCTACTTAAATTCTGTGCAGTTGTGGGTTTGTGTGAATCCTCTTTTTGAATTGTTTGAGATCAAAATTGTGAAGCATAGCAACCCCTATAGTTGTAAAAGTGCCGAAAAGACCTAGACCATTGTATAGGAAATGTTCTATGAAGGTTTCCAAAGATGAACCTATGGGCATCTTCTCATCAATCCCTCATGGGGTTATGTTGACCGAGGATAAAATAGTGTACATCCAAGAAAAAATAGATGAATTCAATCATAGTTAATTGATAGATATTTGGCATAATGAGCTCCCTGGAGATAATTTCCTAGCAAGACTTGAATACTTGAACATTATTGTGAAGAGATTAGATATATGGAACTACTTTCCTAATTTTAGTCCCATAGTTGATGATAAACATGTGAAATCTGTTCTTAGCAGAATACATGATAAATTCTTGTGGACTGACTGACCCCATTTGATAACTAAGGAAACAATTAAGGCTGTTACTAGACTCTGTGATGTCGGACCATTATTTGTGTTGAAAGCCATGAAGAATGAAGTGGTGATGGATCTCACTAGTGTCGAATATGACAAGAGAGATCTTACAACAAATTTTATCACTAATCTTGTTGTGAAGTATGTCACTATAATGATTGGTCATAAAATTTACTTCACCAACAGAGAGAACTATGTTTCAACTATAACTATTTATACTAGTTTTGATATGGCAGTCAATGGTGTAGACTATAAGTTTCATGAACTTCTCTAAAAATAGTTGCTTGAGAATTTAAGGATGACCAAAGAAAGCAATTGTGCATTTAAATTTGGTTCTTTGATTATGTTTCTATTATTATATTTTCTAAAGAGACTTCCTGGAATGGATGATATGGTATTCTAGGATACATCTAGACCAGTGGTACATCAGATCTTTGATCATTTACATAATCTGGGTGATTTGAAGAACAAAGATAATGCTCTAACATCATTCTTTGTTGTATTCAAGAGCAACATGAATGAGAGAGAAAGGATTCTGAGGAAAGTTGTTGAGAAATATAGAAATGATATCATATTTCATGTCCAATCTGATGAATGTATGATTGAAGCTGTTAAACCCCAGACCATATGGATTCAACCATTGGGTTATGAAATTACAAAAGATGAAGCCGAGGGTTATGTATAGATGTTGAAAAGTCTCCAAGATTCCAATGAACCTAGAATTGGTACTTATGCTAAAAAATCTATGGAGGTTCACTTGGATAAAAAGAAGCCAATAATAAGAAATAATTTGGAAAAGAAGTTGGTTACACTGATGATGAGATTGTACTAGGAAGGTCTAAGAGAGAGCAGATGGAGGAAGAATCATCAGGTCTAAGGAGATCCAGTAGGACTACTCCTAAACCCTCTACAACCCCTATAGTGAAAGTTGAACCTAGTACTACTAATAAAGGTAAAGGCTTGACTTCTTCCAGACCTACTACAAGATCTTGGAAAAGGAAAGAAACACCTCTAGTGGTGCCTGGGAAAAGAGAAAAGAAAGAAAAATATACAAGGGAGGAAAACCTTAGAGTCATTGATGATCTAGATGAAGAGGACTTTAAAGAAAAATTGGTAAGGGAAAGAAGGGGAAGTTTGTCCTTTGGTGAAGGTGCTTCCCAGGAAGCTGGTAATGGTTTTAAAATATTTCATATTGTGTCATCTTTTGACAAAGATGAAGAACATGAATTTGGTGTTCATGCGCACACCAAACTACAGTCAAGAAAACTAAGGTGTCTGATGAAGCCTCCCCAGACCAAGAAGAACAAAAAGACATTCTGATAAGACCTAGCCCTTGTTTCAAATTAGAGGTTGTACTCAATTCATTGTTAAATTTTGAAATCATGTTAAAGCCTACAATAGAATATTATGACCAAGTTGGAAAAGAGGATAGAAAAACATTACTTTTAACTACCATTCAATATGTTATCACATTGGATGTTAAGTGGGATGATGTTCAAAAAAATGTTCCTGAGAAAATGTGGATAGCCCTAATGAAAAGGAGATCAGAGGCTATTGAATTTGAAGAGAAAACTAGGAATGATGCATTTGATAAAATTGGGTCTTCTTTGACCCAAATGATTTGGAAACCCTAAAAAAATATGTGTAGATATGTTCTAGATGAAGAAAAGAGTGAATATTTTGATGAAAAGGGATAAAAAGTAGATAAATAAGATAAGGAAGGAAACTAAAAAAGTAATTAGGGATACAACTGAGAAATATGGCATGCTTGGTTCTACACTTAAGTCTAGTGAAGAAGTTTATGTTGAAGATGTTGAGGAAGATATTCCTCCTAGTATAGGTGATGCAGGCATTTCTATGGAAATAAATGATGCAAGTATCCCTCTAGATATAGGTGTTGAAGATGATCCTCTAGAAATGGAGAAGCAAAAAAAGGGTGAAGCTAAGCCTGAAAAAATGACAATGCCCCTCCAGAGCATACTAAAGTTGAAAAAGATAATGTTGAAAAGGAAAAGGATAATGATGAAAAATATAATGTCAAGGAAGAGAAAGATGAAGGTGAAAGTGAAGGAAATGATAAAGAAGGAAATAGGGACGAAGATAAAGATGAAGATAAAAAAGGTAAAGAAGAAAAAGAAAAGGAGGAAGAAGAAGAAGAGAAAGTGGAAGAAGAAAAGAAGGAAGACGAGCAAGATAAGGAAAAGGAATAAGATAAAAATGAGGAATCTACTAGGAAGAATGAATAAAATATAAAGCAGGTTGTAGAATCTCAGAGATCTCCGAGAGAATCCTCCTTCGGTGATGATGTCTTGAAAGGATTGCTATCCAATCAGATTAGATTCTAGCCGGTGATTCCTCTAGAGCTTTTACAACTTCCTATGATTCAAGCCACTGTAGATCTAGACAAAATTTTTCCTATTCATAAGTTGTTATTGGGCAATGCATTGCATGCATCTAGTAGAAGAGATATTTTGGAAACACACCAGAAAGGAATAGAACTGATTGATGATACTCATAAGGCATTGTAGGATTCAACACCTGGTACATCAATTGATACATCTCTTAGTCTGATAGAAAATCTGAGATTTTTATTGGACTTCTTTAAAAATTATGCCTCTAGACTTTGTGAGAAGACTAAGCAATTGGTTGAGGAGAATCTAGGAGAAAAGGTTATCGATTTTGCATGACAAGTGTGCCTTGGCACACACTAATGTTGAGAAAAAATTGGAAGCTATGCAAATATGTAAGATTGAAGCAAATGTTGTCTTTTATTTTTGTTTGAAGTGGTCAGATGCCACTCAGACTATTAAAAATCTTATGGACTTCATTGAGTCTCAATTGACTCCTGTGTTAGGTACCTACAACACATACAAGGATAGATACAGATCAACCTAGAATTATATCTCTTCTCATAGAGATAAATTCTTTATTATACAAAAGCAAAAGGAAGAGATCATCTAAAAATTTGGTCAGTTAGGCGACCTTGTGAGAATGGAGTACACTCCAATTGTCAATGATTTGGAAAGTACAAAAGAAACTTGGAAAGATAAATCTAACTCCTAGTATGTTGGATGAAGTAGAGAAAAGTCTGATGGATTTGGAATCCTGAACAAGATGTTGATTGTTGCAAAGAAAAGTTGGGAAAATGGAAAATCTACATGGAAAGGTATTCTTAAGAAGCTTCAAGGCTTGCCATCCTCCTATTAATGTTTGTTTTTATTATTTTCTATTGAGCTTCCCTTTGTCCTTGATGTCAAAGGGAGAGTGAAAAGTGATAGAGAAAGAAAATACTGATGATAGGGGAGAAGTGTTGTACATAAGAGGTCTTGAAATTTTTTGGCACATCTTGCCATCAATGGAAAAGGGGGTGATTGGTGGAAGAATGAAGAACATCTGATTTTGTTGTTTTGTGTTGTGATTAATGACACCATGTTATATGAGTTTCAACTAAAAGATTAACTCTTATTTTGATCTAGTATTATGGACCGGTATCTGAACTGGTATGCAATTTATCCTCTGGTATTTTGATATGAAATTCTTTGTTGTTGATTATTGTTGCTTGCAGTTTTGGGAAATGGTTTATAGATGCTGGAAGCACATATATTTAGAATCTCACATATTTAGATGCTTGTATGGTGTATTGGCATTGCTTTGTTGTTGCATATTCTGTGTCAGGTCTATCTTTGGTTGACCTAATGGATAGATGATGTAATAGTAAATTAATTTTATCTTTCGGCTGTATGTGTGACCTATCTTAGGTCCATGCCGACATGATGTAGCATGGTAAGTGTTTGAATTGTCTTTGGAAATATTTTGTGAATGCTTGAAGCTGGTAGTTGGTGTTTTTGATGAATAAGGGTTGCATCTACTTAGGCTGATCTAATTGATGCTTGCAGATGTATTAGCATATACATTGGATAGTTTTGAGATTGTAGATGAAGTATTTGATGATGATGTGAATGTGAAGAAGTGAAAATATGATGAAGTGTGTCAAGTAAGTTTACTAAGCTTCATAGAAACTGAATAAACACATTTTAGGTGTACATTATCAGTTCATTTTCTAGCTATAAGCAATTTTTGTCATTGTAATTATGTAGGCAGTGGGACTCTCATTTTTGACAATGAGTCTTGGTAGTGAGCCACTCCATTTTGTAATATTTTATAATTATTTATACTATATTGTGAGCTAACACTCACTTTGGTTTTTCCTATTTTTTGTTTTCCACGTAAAAATTCTGGTGTTCATGTGTTGTGTGATTTCATGTTTTGTTAATGCTCTTATTTATCCTTACCATTATATGCATCAGAGTAATTGGATGGTATTTGTTTAGTAAGTTTTATAAGATAGTGATTCACCCCCTCTCATTTTCTTGTATATTCAACATTTTTGGCCTCATCACTCTTCTAGGTGCACCTCTATTCATTTCCAGTTTGATATTTTTTTTTCAATTTCACTTCCTAGGTCATCTAGTTAGGTTTTGCATGATATTTTGCATGATTCATTCATCTCCAATCTTTCCAAGCCCTATCTTGGTGTTGAAACCCTCTCTATTCATTAATCATACCCTAGGACATCTTATTGCAAGATCTCATTCCCCTACTTCATCCTTGGATTGAGATATCTAGGGTTTTTGTGAATGATATTTGGACAAACTTGTTGTTCTATGTCATAAATCATAGAGGGAAATATTTTAAATAATTAGAAAATGAATGATCAAGATATTCAAAGGGTGTAATATTTATACATAACAATTTCCAATCTGCCATAAAAAAAATTTCTTAAACACCAAAAATAAAAAATTGGGTATAAAGGAATTTCATCAATAACTCTAATTACTAAATGATTTATAGATGAGATGGAGGTGCCTTGATACATAAAAGAAATTATTTTAATATTAATCTTTTTCCATTTAAAATTGAAAACAATAAGCACAACCTTGCTACAAGTTACACAAATTGTAATACAAAACAATGACTAAAACTTCAACAAAAGCAATTGTAGCATTCAACAAAAAGACTCCAACACTACATACAAAGTATGGGGCATAAAAATACATAAATAAACTTCTATAGTATATTGCAAATAATAGGAACAATAGAAATATTAATCAACATCAAAAGATAAGAAATTGAAACTACTATCTCCTCCACATGTTTGATGAAAACACCACAAAGAAACATCCTTTAGAACCAATACAATTACTGAGTGAAATTGTGCTTGTAGCCCTTAGAGCCACTACCCTTGATTCTAAAATATCCTTTTCTTTCTAGCCTCAATTATTATTCCCACAATGGTTTATCAACTTTTGGGGAGAGCCAAAACTTGTGAGAGAAGCAACATAGAATGAAAACCAAAATCAACCTTTATGCATTATTTCATTACAAGGTTTTGTTAGCTCTCAAAACTACACCCTTGCTAGCTTACAGAACTTAGAATTTTGGAGTAACATGGGAACACTCCTAGGATGTGGTTCATATAAAATTGGAGTGGACCTCCAGATAAGGTTGGCTCCTAAATGTTAATCACCTGAACTATTCTAAACTAAAGCTTTTTCAAAGAAAAAGGAGAAGGAAACATGAAAATGAAAATACTATCCTAATGCTTTAAAAGGTGAAACACCAAATTTTATGACAAATACTACTCCATAACATGCACAATGATCTCAATAAACTAGCATTTTTCAAGCCACAACACACACCTTTCTCATGTTCATGTATTAATATTTCATAGAAAGGATGTAGTGTTTGCAAAATTAGAAGGAGAAATGAATATTTTCACAGCTAACTACTGATTAACACTATGTCATAGCCTACAACCTACATAAACCATGTATTTTCTATTAGAGGTGTTAAAGGTGAGACATACATTCATGGATTCGAGCATAAATCACAAAAACATGCATCAATCATTTAGCTACAAATAGTAAAAAATGTTGAGAAGGTCAAAATTACTGCATCCTATTAAATATCTAAGGTAAATTAGTGTAATACATTTCTATAAATGAGATATAAAAAATGCAATTATTTCTGCAAAGGACTCCAAAAATTCACAAAGTAGCGTTCGAAAGAGAAAATAAGAACTAACTTCACAAATGAAAGTTGAAGTGAATATAAGCTCACTAAGAGACTCCACCAAAATAGGGAGTATAAGCTTCTTGGTCGTATGCACCAATAAAGCATAAAAAATAGGCCTCAAACTCCCTATAAAATAACTCCAAAGTGAAGAAATGGTCAATCATTGACCCTATCTATCATAAAGGCATAAAAAAACTACCCCTAGATGATCTCCAAAGTCATAAACTCAGTCAAAAGCCACCCTCTATATATCTTTGGCACTTGTCAACCAACCTCTCCAACCTCCCCCTAGATGGTTGCATTTGGTTATAAATTTCTCAACTAAATCCCATTTATGACTTAGTCTTATCAAAACAAGTTTCTCTATTTTGCATTTAAACATGAAATTTCATTAAATGGTTTATAATTACACCACTTAACCAAATGCTTTACACCTCTAGTTTATGCAAAAATCAAAAGGGTCATTTTTTGACCCATATCTTGAATGATAGTGTGAAAGAGAAACAAATTAGGGAAAACAACCTAATTTCTAGGCACATATGCATAAGATATGGGTATTAGTTAGATTGCAAAGGATTTAAATAAAATGAAAAAGTTCCTTAAGCTTATGTCGGCATACAAGCTAGGGTTAAAACCCTAAAGGTAAAACCGATGGCAAAATGCTAAAATGCATTTCATTTTTACACTTGCTAGACACTTGAGATCGCCACCATAAGGTTTTGGCTAGAGCTTGTTCATGGTGGATTTGAACACATAATGGAATTTCTGCTTCATTTTCTAAAAAAAATCATCACAAAAAGCTTGAGGCAAGCTTTTTCATTTTCTAAATTTTCTGTAGAGAAAAAATTGCCTGAACTGGAGCTTGTTGTAGGAAGATGAAACTATGTTTTAAAACTTTCTTTGCTCTATCTTTCTCATCTATTACTTGGAAATTTGATGTGCTTTTATAGAAAATATAGAAAAAATAATTTCTATCAATACCGTGGTTTATCTATTTTTTGTTGATTTTTTAAAAACATGGCTACCTTCATTTTCTATGAGATGCAATGTAATAGAGGCCAACAATGTGATAATCCCCTTTGTTGTGATAAGATCATATAAGATCATAATATGAATGAGACTTCATTAGATGGTGAATGGTTGAAACAAGAGTTATCTCAGTTGACTATTCCATAAGAATAAATTTCCCCGTGAAGGTGAACCATAGATTTTTGGGTAGAGCTTATAGGATACTCTTGCACTCTTAGGATGTTTCACCTAAAAGGAGAGAGATAAACCCCACTTAAAGGATCTAGGTGGTTCACTCAAATTATGCAATGTATGATGTTATTAAAGCTAAATGGAATTATCTAAGTTGAATTAAATGATCTATTTGACTGATTATGAATGCAAACCTTAAGAATTATGCAATGTTGGAAAACACAATGTGATATTCAAACATGAACTAAGTATGAACAAATGGTAAAAAGAAAGGAAAAAGGCTTAATCAGAGTGCACCTAGAAGTTTGTTGAAGATTCTGGAATATTCTGAATGCTGACAAAGATCACTGAAAATCACTAATGGGACTCATTTGCCACTGATGGTGAATCAGTCCTGCTTCTAATGAAAACTGTAGAAAACTAGTGACTAAGTGTCAAGATTTGGAATTTGACAAAATCAGGATTTCCAACCTTAAGGTGGGACTCATTCACCACTAGTGGTGAATCAGTCCACTCCCAAAGTTCTAAGAAATCAGGGACCAATTCAGTAGTACCAAATCTAAGGTTGTTTGCTTGTTAGATTGTTGAAGTCAAATCTATAGAAAATAGATAGGATGTCTTCTCCAAGCTTGAAAAAAGGATATAGTTGAATTGAAAAACTTTTTTGACTTCTTTTCCACTTTTCAACACCTAATAGCTTGTCAAATCTGAATACACAAGTCTACAAACACACATGCAAAAAGGGAAAAATGGTTAAGGGTTAGGTTATAGGGATTTTCCTTGGTCAAATCTCACTCTAGTAATAAAACCCTTAATGAAATAATGAAATGAAAGAGAATAATAAGTAAATAACATGCAAATGCTATCAACTTACAAAACATTTATTTAATAAATATAAAGATATAACAATGGATGCTCCAAAATACTTGATTATTACTTTATTGAATGATGCAAAGTGCTTGAATGGTTTAATGACTAAGTCAATAAGTGAACTTGATGAATATGGGTTAAAATGGATCTAAAAACACTTATTTATACACACTTGTGCCTTAGTAACCTGAAGATACCTCATTGCAGGCTGACATAAGGTGATTTTAAATAAAAACCCGAAAGAGGATTTAAAATATTTTGAATTTTGAGACAAGAGGGACTCATTCACAACCCATGGCGACGGGGTCCCACCTTGGACTTGAAAGTGGGTGTTAGGAATTATCTTGCATTTGATGTTGTTTGTTGGGTTTACATTCAAAAACATGCTTAATTAATCCTTATAAGGGCATAAAGGTGTCAAATAAAGCATAAGAAAGGTGTAAATAGTGAAATTAAGCCTAGAAAAGTGTGAAATTTCTTGTTACAATACTTTACAACACTTCAAAATAGGACTTGAAAAGTGATGAAAAGGTGCTTTTTTTGGTAAATTGTAATAAATAGAATCTAGAAAAGTGTAGAAATGTTTTACAACACTTCACAACACCTTCACACGATGCCATATTTTGAATTTTAAGGACCAAACATGAATGTTCAAGCCACATTGCAACATTAAATCAGAGGAAAATTGACCAAGCATCATGAAGAAAGGCCTAAAAGACCATGAAATTATGAAGGAACCATTTTTCTATGGTGCATTTATCCCCAATTTTAGTGAGAGGATGAACTTGCTTCAAACTCACATTAAAGTAGCCATGCATATCAAGAGAGAGGTTCCAATGCACTTATGTTAGCAAGACAAAATGACAATGATCGAGCCCCCAAGATGAAGATACCATGACAAACTAGACATAAGAAGAATGGAACACACATGTGTTGAAGTGAAAGAAGAAAATGGAGAATTGGATTGAGCTTCAATCATCTGTCCAACTTGTGGATTAAATCTAGGTTGATTGTTTGAAAAAGAGATTGCATACTCACTCTGGGGTGACAAAATTCATGGTGATCCATTAGGTGAGAAGACCCAAGAAGGTGAATTACATACGCTAGTTGGTATACACTCACAAACACATAGGTGACTATGGAGAAATTCATACTGCTGAATGGAATTCCCACTCAACCATATTAAAGCTATATCTCCTGATAACTTTAACAAGGTCCCACAAGGGAAAATGTTGATTCTTGTTTCATGAGACAAGAAAATTCTTGTATGCTTAGAACTAATGAACAAATGAAAAGGTACCATAGACATGCAAGTTGCATTATGCAAGGTGGAAAAAAATGTAAAAAGTGCAAAAATGTAAGATGTAAAATGTAAAAGATGTGCAAAGGAACCTTATTAAGTTCATGCAAGGTCTATCACTTAAGGAACATTGTGTCTGATGTCTCCAAGAGAGGACCAATAAAAGAATAAAATATTCACAAATTAGGGGATGTAGTGCATCACATTAGGCCACCAGGAGGAATGTAATATGCTAAGAGAGATCACACTTATGAAGGACATCACACCTAATGTCATCCACAAAGTTACAAAAACATTGTATGAAGTGACAAAGCTACACTAAGAACCAGGAATGCAAATGACATTATGCCAATGTATGCCCCCCACTTTAAAGGAATTGCTACACACTTTTCTATGAGTAATTACTTTAAAGTACCGAAGAAAAGAAAATTCAAAAAGAAACAAGATATGAGAGCCAACTTGGAAAGCCCCTATGAAAAGTCATACATTTTCGAGATAGGCTGCATCATGTAAATGAAAAAGAAAACAAAAAAAAGGGAGTTGACCCCCATAAAGGAACACATCAAACGCATAAATGATCTATGGATTTTGGGTCAATATGTTTGTTGCTGCAATGTTTTGATTAAAGAGCTCAGAACTGTCATCATTCCTCAAAGCACATAGAATTGGAAGAATGACACAAAGAGAGTGAAAACAAAAATAAAATAAAGTCTGTTTTGGGTCAACATGGAAGAGATATTGCGGTCTTAATGATTTGCATCATCCCTAAAAGGAAAACAAAAAAAAAAATTGAAAAGAAAAATGAAAAGGTAAAAGAAAAGGAAAAGCTTTTGGGTCAACATGAAGGATACATTCCGGTCTCAATGCCTTGCATCATACCCAAAAGGAAAACACAAAAGAAAAAGGAAAAAGGAAAAAGGACCTTTTGGGTCAACATGGAAGATACATAGGGTGTCTCAATGCTTTGCGTCATCCCCAAAAGGAAAATGTATAAAAGAAAAACAAAAAAGGAAAAAGGACCTTTTGGGTCAACATGGAAGAGACTTTGGGTGTCTCAACACTTTGCATGACATAGAGAAAAATAGAGGTATGAATAGAAGTGTCCAATGATAGAGAACATCAAACACACAATATGAGGGAACGCAATACACACATAAAATAAAAATGAAGAGGAGCTAGTAATGCAAATGTCATTCAATCATTAACTTAGTTATTGGTTTCTCAATAATAAGTAATATAAGTGGAAAATGAATAACATAGTTAAGAGACAAAGAAAAATGCATTAGTCAGATGAGGCTAACAAATTCTTACCCCCATATGATTTGAAGCAAGAATGAGCCAAGATAGGTGATGGGATGAATCATGCAATAGTGAGAATGAAAAATTATACAACTATGGCATGATAAAAGGATTTTTTTTTAATGGATAATGGGAACTCACTCAGTGTTAGTGAAGTGATACTTGTTTAATGGGCATGTGCAGGATCATGGTATGCCAAACAGGCCCTTAAGTGGCAAAAAATTCAGAAAAATCAGTGTTAGGCAACTTGACGTAAATATTTGAATAAGTTATCTATATTATTTCAAAAATATGTAAGAATAGAATTTGTAGAAAATTGAATGTAGTTTCTAAAATACTAGGTTTACTTAAAAATAAATAAAATCTATTTGGTGAAAATTTGAAATTTCAATGCAGAGTACTTAAATTTCAGGGAAAAAAATAAGAAGTAGGTGTCTCTGACCACCTAACCATAATAAAATGATAATATTTTTTTGTAAGATTTTATATATAAGTAGAGGACTCATGTCAGATGTGATGCATATTTTTTTGTAAATTTTTTCCAAGTAAATAATTAATTATGAATTTTTTATTACAAATTTTAGAAAATATAAAAACTCAATGTCTGACCACCTTAACTTGGTCAAAAATTCATGAAATTTAATTTTTCTTTTTTTAATCCGATAGTATGTAAAGCATAGAATGTGACGCATGTTTTGGATTCAAAAAATATGATACCGTTTGAAAGTTATAGATGTTTTTCAATCAGCCTATCGATCGGACTTTAGTCATAATTCTAATAGAAAATGAATAATAATTATTTATTAAATTCAAATTAAATCATAATTTATATTTTTGGAAAGCTGAGAATCTCCTCTAAAAACCCTTTTCGTTTCATTAATTTTGGGTGAAAAAAAAGTCGTCAGCCACATACCCTACAAATATTGCCACTTTTTGGCATACCATGATCCTGCACATACCCTAATATGTCATTTAATGTTCGACATTCTTCAATTCATTGTCCAAGAACACAGTAATATTTGCAAAATGGTATGTTAGAATCTTTAGAATGAATGACCAACCTATTCATAGGTGGTAAAAGTATAAGGCCTTTGTTTGAAAGCAATTGAAGTCTCCTTTCACACTCAAGTGGAGGATGAGTAGGAAACTTGAGTTTTATCAATTCCTAAGGTCGTTTCCATTTGCTAGATTCTCCTTTTTCATGAATGGAAGGGGGAAGAGGAACCATGGGAATCCTAGCATCCTTGTCATCAAAATCATGTAAATATTATTCACATGGAAGGAGAATGTTCAAGTTAGGAGGAGAATCAAGGATCGTGGTACCATCATCTCAAAGTCTCCAATATTTAAAGGGAGGCTTGTCAGCATGAGGAGGATCTTGATATCCTAGTCCCATTGTGTTTTCTTCTATTGTTTTTTGTTCAAGAAGTTAATGAATATTATGCTCATGTGTTGTGTCACAACCTTGTTTACTTATGATAGTAAAGCCTTTTCCATATGTTTCTTCAAGGTTGATGGGAGTTTTTGTGACTTTGTGATCATAAAATGGTTGAGGATGTGTTTGTTGGGAGGAACTAGGTCCACTTGATGGAGGGATCTTAGGTCCTTCTTGAGTTTCAGGATATAGGTATCCAAAGTGATCAGGAGGTGCAATAGTAGGAAGATTTGGTGGTTTCATTGATGGGTAAAAGGTTACATTGGATTCAAGGTTATCAAGACATTTGTGTAAGAATTTTTTCATGCTAGCATCATATTCTCCAATTATGTTAACATCGCGAGGAGGACAATCATGAGCAGTTGAAGGAGCATGTGGAAGTTCAAGGTCATTAGGATCACATCCAGAGGCACAATTACACATGTCTACCAAGGATTTCAATGAATTCCAAAACTTATTAATAGAAAATGCCATGATGAAAATGAATACAAGTAAACTAAGATACAAGAAATTACAAAAAATAGAGATTCTGGAAAGAAAAAGGGAAAGAAACTACAAAAAATGCTAATGCAGGAAATACCCAAAAAATGTCTGAAAGTGCAATATGAAATGTGCAGGTGGACTGATTTTCCCAAAGGTGGTGAATGAGTCCAACTATGATTTTTTTTGTGTTTTTTAGAAAAATTAAAGTGATTTTAATGCTTTCTAGATGCCAATCAAGGATGAAGATGCATATTTTCAAGTTTTTCAATGCTATGATATGCAAAAATGAAATCTAAATGAGTCTTTCACTAATGCAATTGGAGAAACCCTAGGATGCAAAAACAAAACAATACCCTAATTGAATGTTGATGTAAATGAAGTCTCGAATGCAAGATGTAATGAAAATAAGAAATGTAAAGTTCTCAATATGTACATTAACCGAAATGAACCATAGATTTTTGGGTAGGGCTTATAGGCTACTCTTGCACTCTTAAGATGTTTCACCTAAAAGGAGAGAGATAAACCCCTCTCAAAGGATCTAGGTGGTTCACTCAAATTATGAAATGTATGATGTTATTAAAGCTAAATATAATTATATAAGTGCAACTAGATGATATATTTGACCAATTATGAATGCAAAACTTAAGAATTATGTAATGTTGGAAAGCACAATGTGATCTACAAACATGAACTAAGTATGAACAAATATAAAATAGAAAGGAAAAAGGCTGAATTAGAGTGCACTTAGAGGTCTAATAAAGATTCTGGAATATACTAAATGCTGATAAAGATCACTGAAAAATCACCTGTGGGCCTCATTCGCCATTGATAGTGAATAAGTCTTCCTTCTGATGAAAACTATTGAAAAATGGTTTTTGAGTGTCGGGAGCTGAAATCTGACAAAATATAGATTTCTAGCCTCAAGGTAGTGGTGGTGAATTAGTCCACTCTCAAAATTCTAAGAAATTAGGGACAAATTTTGTAGCACTAGATATGAGGTTGTTTGCTTGTCGGATTGCCGAAGTCAAATCAATAGAAAACAGATAGTATGTCTTCTCCAAGCTTGAAATAGGATGTAGTTGACTTGAAACACTTTCTTCAATTCTTCTCCACTTCTCAACACCTAATAGCTTGTCAAGTTTACATACACAAGTCTACAAACACACATGCAAATGCAGAAAAATGGTTAAGGGTTAGGTTATAGGGATTTTAATTGGTCAAATCCCACTTTTGGAATCAAGCCCTTAATGAAATAATGAAATGAAAGAGAATGATAAATAAATAACATACAAATGCTATTAACTTACCAAACCCTTATTGAATAAATCTGAAGATATAACAATGGATGCTCCAAAATACTTGATTATTGCTTGATCCAATGATGTAAAGTGCTTGAATGCTTTAATGAATGAGTAAATAAGTTAACTTGATGAATGGGTGTTAAAATGGATGTAAGGAAACTTATCTATACACACTTGTGCCTTAGTAACCTGAATATATACCTCATCACAGGCCGACATAAGGTGATATTAAATAAAAACCCAAAAGATAATTTAAAATATTTTGAATTTCAAGCCAAGAGGGATTCATTCACCACCCATGGTGAATGCTTCGCACCTTGGACTTGAAAGTAGGTGTCAGAAATTAGCTTGCATTTGATTTTGTTTGTTGGGTTTAATTAAGCCTTATAAGGGCATAAAGGGATCAAATAAAGCATAAGAAAGGTGTAAATAGTGAAATTAAGCCTAGAAAAGCATGAAATCTTGTTACAAGACTTTACAACAGTTCAAAATAGGACTTTACAAGTGATGAAAAGGTGCTTTTTAGATGAATTATAATAAATAGAGTCTAGAAAAGTGTAGAAATTTTTTACAACACTTCACAACACCTTCACAAGATGCCATAATTTGAATTTTAAGGACCTAATGTGAATGTTCAATCCACATTGCAACATTAAGTCAGAGAAAAATGGACCAAGCATTTTGCTGAAAGGCCTAAAAGACCATGAAAATGTTAAGGGACCATATTTCTACAGTGTAGAAGGAAACATGGTTTGTAAAAGTGAATCAATGCCATTGTGCAATATGGGTATAAGTCAAAACTTTTTTATATCTTTTCCATTCCTTTGTGAACTCTAACCTTTTCATTCACTTGCAAATTCAAGGGATACCTAAGCTTCAATATGGTGACTGCAACTATTTATTTGGTGATTGTACCTTGACATGTGGATTTTTTTGAGAAACTAGCACTTAATAGGATGATGCCCCATATGTATTTACTGCCCCTATAACACTATGCAACATGATACCTTACATTGATTGTGTTATTTTGATGAGGCTCTTTGTTTGTTGTCATGATGCCATTTTTCTTTTGTAGACTATGTTGCTCTTGTTTATGAATCTTAGACTTCCCTATGACTGTCAACAAATTATACTTCTTATAACTATCAGCTCATTAGTATTACTACTGCTATGTTCTTCAATGTATAAACCTTACTCCACTCACAATATTGACTTATTGCTAAACTTATGACTTCACAGTTCAACTTTCTTATAGGAATTTCACTTTTACTCTGCCCACTTCATGAACGAAGAAAAGAATGTATAACCATCTTTCACTATGATCATGAATTTAATGACTTTCAGATTGATGTTGACAACCATATCCTTTGAAAGATACCAATTATCTTTTCCATAACTATTATTTTCATGGTGAATTTTCTTGTATCATTTCAAGAGCATTGTCTCTTCCCTTAAAATATTTTTGTGACAAGAAAGATTCAAATGAATTTATTCATAAACTATAACATGAATTGTAATTTTAATCAAAAAATTTGCAACTGAGGTGACATATTTTAACACATATACATCAACCATCATAATGTAGGTCTCATAATTGAACTTTCTAAAATTTGAACATGTTAGCCAATGTTGTTTTGTTGCTTGACCTCTAGATTGTATTATAGACTTCATGATGATTGTGGATATCCCTTTCAACTAAAGGTGAACTATGGCTTTATCATTTTAAGGTTATTGGCTCCTCCTCCAAATCTATTTTCATTTGTCATGTCTTTTTTGGTTCTAAGACTACTTTTTCCTGGGCTATTATTAAATTATGAACAACAAGCACAAATTATTTCTAGCTTGGTGTTGTTCCTCCAACATATAATTAAGTCCCTGACTATTCTTGTTCACTAATATTGACTCACTACACTTTTAATTAATGGCTTTGTGACTTGCCCTAGTCATAAAAATACTCTACTATTTATCGGAATGTCCTTGTGGGTTCTGCTCTTCCTTCTTGTCCTAATCCCTATCCTTCACCTGGTTGCCCTACCCTGGGTTCTACTCTTTTTTCTTGTCTTAATCCCTAGCCTCCACCTAGTTTCCCTACCCCGGGTTTGGTCTCTGGGTTTAAAGGAACCTCGGTTACGAAATTGGTCTCATACTCTGGGAATTCTCTAGAAATTCATTCAGAAAAACCTTTGGCCAGTAAAGAATTGGCCCCTAGTGCCCCTGTGTATGGAAGATTTGTAAATGCCTCTAAAAGATCTCCAAATCAGGACAAATTTAATTCTGACAAATTTTTATTTTTTTATTTTTTATTTTTTTATTTTTTATTTTTTATTTTTATTTTGAAAAAGGTGGTAAAAACTTTATTGAAACTCATAAAACAACATTACAAAGGAATCAAGAGACCAAGGTCCCCATGAAAACCAAGCCTCTGAATAGAGAAAAAATCAACACCATCAACCGTCACCATTTCCTTCCCTATCCTCAACAAGAATTCTCTCAAGATCAAGACGAAGCTCAGGAGGGACCAAATCCCATTCCTCAATTCTCCATCCCTCAGCATTCTCAGATGCCCATTTTTCCAAGCAATCAACGGCCCTATTCCATTCCCTTGGAATATGAACGAAATTCACCATCTCCATTAAAGAACTAACCCTCAAAATCTGCTACACCACCCCAGCCAACTGCCAACTAACATCATCCACTTTTTTCTTAATAAGAAGATTGATCAAAACCTGGGAATCAGATTCACAAATAACCCTTCTCCATCCCAACTCATAAGCTCTCTCAAAAGTGCAAGGAATTGCCAACCCTTCATAAGGTTGATGGTATGAACTCCATCATAGATCGAAAAAAGGAAAACCACTGAACCCAAAGAGTCTCTACCAATCCCCCCAATACCAGCTAGCCCCGGGTTGCCTTTGGAAGACCCATCAGTATTGATCTTTAGAATCCCAGGCAGGGGAAGCTGCCAATATCTAGACCTGTGAACTCTCTACTTTCACTGCCTACCACGCTTTACATATGTTGAGGCCAAGGGCAGCCCTTGAAACCCCAATCTCTCCACCACTTCAGCATCCCTTTTCTCCAAAGGGAATTCCATCTCACACTTAGCTTCCACCGTCTGCTGAACCATGCCCAAAATTATTTTCCAAATTTGATGCACCAACTTCTTCTCTTCACGAAATATCCGTTGGTTCCGTTCCAACCAAATCTGCCACAATATGAAGATAGGTCCCACTGACCAAACTTCCTGCAAAAAGAGGGCCATAGAAGGAGGCCTACCCAGCCTCTGCCAAAACTCAATCAAGGAGGAAGCATGAACACAGGGATTATTCCAAACCCCCCACCAGAAATGCCAAAGCTGAAGGGAGAAAGGGCAATGAAAAAATAGATGAGTAGAGTCCTCTTCGTTGGCCCCACACAAAACACAGATAGGACCCTGGAAACCACGCTTCTGAATATTTTCCCAAGTCAAACACTTGTTCCAAGCCAACATCCAAACAAAAAAATTACATTTTATCCAGTAAGACTTGTTTCAGATCATCTTCCACCACTGAATTTCATCTCCATCCACCCTTTGGGACAATAACTCCCGATATCCAGAAGCTATCGTATAGACCCCTTTAGGATTGGGAGACCAGGCAAGCACATCATCATGTTGGAGAGAGCTACAACACCTACTAGAGAGGATATGTTGTAGCTCAACACATTCTTCAGGCAAACCAACATCAGGCCATTCATCAAGAGACTTCCATCCTACTACCTCCAACTGACCACGAGAGGAGAAAGACTTAAAGTCACTCACCCGAGTCCACCCTACCTCAAGAAATATCTGATAGAGGTTCAACAAGTGAGGAAACTGAGAAATGATGGGGGGATATCCATCCCAAGAATCTAACCAAAACTGAACCTCGGTCCCCTTTTTACAAATCCAAAATAAACCATCCTTGATGAGCACAGCCCCTTTCTTAAGAGTGCTCCAAATCACTGAGCCCTTCCCAAGAAGGGGGTATCAAGGAATTTCGAGCTAAGGAACACCCAAAAAATACTTCTGAGAAAGGATCCTGGCCTAGCTCTTATCATGCTCGTTACACCACCTCCAATACAATTTCGCAGCTAGAGCCACACTAGTCAAAGCCATCTGCCGCAAGCCCAAGCCACCATATTGCTTCGGACTGCAAACCACCTCCCATCTAACCAGACTCCATTTGGAGGACTCTAAGCAACCAGCCCATAAAAATTGTCGTGTCATAGAGTCTAAATCCTTAACAAAACCCGAAGGGGAAAGCTGGAGCATGCATCGGTAAATGGGCAAAGCCTGCACCACAGACTTGATAAGCTGAACACGACCAGCAAAGGATAGCCACCGGTGAGTCCAGTGATTAACCCTCGCCCTAAATTTATCTACAATACTCTGCCATGACCCCCGAGGCAATCTGCTCCCCGAGATAGGGATACCAAGATAGGTCAAATGAAGAGTCCCGATTTGAAACCTCAAAGTTTGAGCAATCCTCCGCTGAATGGGGCACGGAGTGTTGAAGAAGAAGATAGAAGACTTGTCCTCATTGATCTATTGACCTGAGGCAACCAAGTAAACATCCAACACCCTTCGAAAATTAGAAGCCTCCCGCATTGTGGCCATACCCATCAGAGCAATATCATCCACAAACTGTAGATGAGACTGCAGAGGTAAATTACCTCCCCACTGCCAACCCTGAATGTTGCCCAACTCCACATTCCTTCTAATCAATCTCCCCAAACCTTCAGCGAGGAGAATAAACAAGTATGGAGAGAGAGGGTCCCCCTGGCGAAGCCCCCTAGAAGCACCGAAAAGATCAGAATGATACCCATCAAATAGCACAGAGAAGGAGACAGACGTAACACAACTCCTAACCCATTGAATCCACTCCTCTGCAAACCCAAAAGCACTCAAAACCTGTCACAAGAAGGACCATCGAACCCTGTCATAAGCCTTCATCATATCCAATTTGATAAACATTGCCTTTTCCTTGGAGTTGGCCATAGAATGAATGACTTCGGTTGCAATAACGATCCCGTCCAAAATCTGTCTACCAGCTACAAAACCACTCTGTTCTTTGGAGATCAACTCCTCAAGACCCTTTTTCAACCTGTCAGCAATTACCTTAGAGATGATTTTATAAATGACATTGCAAAGAGAAATGGGCCGAAATCGGCTTAGCCTATCTGCTCCCTCGCACTTGGGGATAAGAGCAAGGAAAGTAGAATTTAAGGCCCTTAGCATCTACTTGTTCCTTTGTGATTCATGCACAACTGCCAGGAGATCAAATTTGATTATATCCCAAAATTCTTGGAAAAACTCAATCGAGAAGCCATCAGGACCTGGCGCCTTCCCCTTCTGCATTTGGAAAATGGTACCTTCAAGTTCTTCCAGCGTGATTTCACTCAAAAGTTGTTGGTTCAACTCCCTAGACACAAGATGAGGAATACAAGAAAGGAATTGAGCCTCCTCAGGAGACCCCCCCTGCGAGTCCTCCCTAAAGAGAGAAGCAAAGTATTGTCTCACCTTAGTAGAAATGTCAGGGAAAGAAGAAAGAAGTTCTCCCCTATCATTCACAAGACCAGAGATAGAACTCCCATGTCTCCTAACTTTCACCGAACTGAAGAAAAAAGAAGTATTTTTATCCCCTTCTTGCAGCCACTCTATCCGAGCCTTCTGTTTCCAATACATCTCCTCCCTAAGCTCCCATTCCTCCAGAGATCTCACAGCTTGCGCTTCAGCCTGAAGAAGCTCAGGCGTCACCCCAACCTCCCTTAACCTCCTTGTGATACTATCTAGCTCCTCCTGAGCCAACGCCTTAGCATGGAAAACATTCCCAAAACTCTGAGAGTTCCAATGCTCAAGTTGATACTTAACATATTGAAGAAGCTTGGAAAAAATATACACTGCTGTCCCATAAGCAAGTCTACCATTCCTCCACCAATTAGCCACAAAATCCTTCAGAGAAGGGTCACACAACCACATGAGCTGGAACCTAAAAGAAGGCATACGCGGCGCATGTGTTGAATCAATGACAAGCTTGATAGGCCAGTGATCAGAACCTCTCCAATCCAAGATCTCAAAGCGAGAAGACCACATCCCCCCAACCCAGTAACAGGACACCAGAAAGCGATCCAATCTTTCTGCGATGCAATAGTCCCCAGCTTGACGGTTGTTCCAGGTAAACTGCCCATTACTAGGCTTAATATCAACAAGATTTAAAGAATTGATGCTATCACGAAGCAACAAAGCAGAGGGCTCCAACCTCCCATTACCACCCCGCTTCTCATCCAATTCGCATATAGCATTGAAGTCTCCGGCGATAATCCATGGATGGAAAGGAGCCAAATTGCGGACAAACCTAATATGGGACCACAGAGCTTGCTTACCCCAGAAATCAGTAGGAGCATAGATATTAGAAAAGAGAATAACCTCCCCCGTCTCAAAACTAGAAGCAACCAGAGACATAGTGGATTTAGAAGACACCCACTAGAGAGGTCGAATTTTCTGAGGATTCCAAAAAATAGGCCACACCCCTAGATGAGCCATGAGCACCAATACATTGACACTCCCCACACCTCCATAGCCTCGGTGCCAAGCCAATCATACTCTCAACAGATAACTTAGTTTCCTGTAGAAAAAACACATCAGGACCTTGTTTTCGAACTAAATCATGAACCGCTTTTTGTCGAGGGCCGCTGTTCAAGCCCCTTACATTCCATGAAAGAACAATCATTTCAAGGGGCTTGAAAAGTGAGAGTCAAGAGTCTTTATCGACCCTGACTCCACCAAGTTCTCTCCTGTCAATTTAATCTTTTCTACATCCTTCTTTCTGCCAGATCTAGCAAATTTCTCTGCCCCACCTTTCTTAATATCTTTTTGCAAAATGCCCAATTTTGGAGGCTTAGGCTTCTTTGCTGAATCCAGACCTGCACTTCACCCAGGAGAAGAAGAATCCTCACCCACTACTGGAACAACGGCCAAAGAAACTAGAACCTTTGAGACCTCTGTCGACAGGGCAGCACCCATGGGCACCCCATAATCTCCTTGTGGATCCAAAGAAGAGTCAAGAGCAGGTCCCTCCTAAGCAAACTCCTCAGTCCCCTACTCCAAGTTTAACATGCCTGGGTTAACTTCTTGTTGCCTAAGGTCATCCAAAACCTCAAACCTGTTGAAAGTACCCTCCTCTTGCCTTTCCTTGAAAGGTCTCTTTTTCCCCCTATTCCTACTCCGGGCCTTGACAGGAACAAAACCATCTGAACCCACCTCCACAGTAGGCTCAATACCCTTCCCCTTATCTGCCCCAGGAAGGTCACGGGCAGGTTGTGATGGCAAGGGTTCCACCAGCTTATATCTTGGACATTTCCTCAGAAGGTGGCCATATTCATGACAAAGCCTACAATGGAAAGTAAGGGTCTCGTAGTCCAACTGTTGCACCCAGGAAAAAGAACCCGCACACATATCTATTGCATCGGGTAGAGGCCTACTTAGATCAATTTCAACACAAATGCGTGCAAAAGTCATTACCCTTTTACTCAAGGTTTGTGATGAGGCTACAACTGGTTTTCCAAGCAGCGAAGCCAACAAGTGCAACACGTCCTCCCGACAACATTCCACCAGGAGCAGAGGTAGATGAACCCACACCGAGACGCGATTTGGAAGCTCCTCAGCAGGGTTAAATCCTGCATGCCATGGCTTGATAAACAACCCCACCTTATTATGAAAATAAGGTCCCCCCTCAAAGATTCTGTTACGATCAGCTATGCAGTTAAAGGTAACCATGAAGTAGTTGTTCGCCAACAACATTATTTCCATTTCTCCCACTGGCTCCCAAGTTCTCCGAGCCCAAAGCTCCATAAGCCGTAACGAAACCCTCATCCCCAAAAATTTGTAATATAAGGAATGATTAGAGTATTATTCAATATCTTCTGCAATCATCTCAGGCAGAACAACAAATTTTGGTCTCACCTTGCACCGCTCTAGACAACCATTAACCTTTGTGATCCGCGAGCCAGAGGATATCCTTGCACTGTCCATCCCCAAATCCGTAGCAAATAAATTGTTATTAAAATTTGACATTCCATCCTTTGGGGACGTTGAGCCAATTGCTGCACGGAAGCACAAATCAGGGGTAACCCCAGAGGCCTCTCCCTTGGAGAAGGCCATTATCCCCTACGTAGATGCACAAACCCTGAAAAGAGAAGTAAGGGGCCGAACCCCACACCACTTCCTCCACCTGAACACTGCCAAACCAGCCGCACCAGCCCACCCACACCCGCACCAAACAAGGGGGAGGCGCAGCAACACCCAAAGGGACCCCCAACAGCCTCTGTCCCACCTTCAAACTCGAGGGAGATCGTCCCAACAACACATAGAACCATGAGCTCGCCCGCAGCTAGCTACCCAAACGTGTGGGAACACAGCAGAGAGCTCCCCAACAAGCACCAGATAAAGGAGAACGCACCAGAGAAAAGATAGCCTGCCCCAGACATGCCAAAAGAACCCTACCCAGACTACGCAAAAGCAAAAATAGATGATTACGGGCTAGGGATCGAGTGACCTAGCTCGGCCCTTGCAGATACCTTCGCCAGCCATCAAATTTTCCAAAAAACCCTTTTCATTTCATCAATTTTGGGTAAAAAAATAGTCGTCAGCCACATACCCATCATATTGGGCCACTTTTTGGCCCATCATGATCCTGCACATACCCATTTACAACATTTCATAGTCAATTATCATGTTCAAATTCTAACAATTGCATTATCCTTTTGCATATCATTGACACACTTCAAATTTATAAGACAATAATTACATCATGTTCTCATTGTAAAAATCTATAGTTATCATACTTTATGTTCTATTTTTAGATCTTGTTGAGTGTTGTAAGAAATTTTTGTTAAGTGTATATGACTATGAAGTCCTCTCCCCTCTCTTTTTTTTTATCATTGATTCCTCTCCTAGTATCTATTCTATGAGTGAGGTTAGTCTAGGGAAAGAGAATACAACCATGGGTAATCATGACAATCATAATATTTATTCTCCTAATATCTCTCCTAGTTGTAAAGAAGATATTTTGGTGTTAGAAGAACAAATCAATGAAATTTTTGAGAACCCTAGTTATTTCTCTCCTCTTACCTCTCCTATTAGGCAAGACATTACTAAACAAGAGGACACAACCATAGGTAATCATGACGATCACATGGAACAAAAAGAGACTAGGGAAACTTACTTATATACCACTTCAAATTGTCTACATTCATCTCCCAACATCTTCCCCTCTTGCGATAATGTTGTAAATGATGGGGATATGTTGGTGCCAAATAATCAAATCTTTAAGATTTATGACAACCCTCTTTATGATTCTTCCCCTACCTATCCTATTTTAGAAGACATTATGAGTCAAAGGAATGAAAGTATGGAAAATCATGAAAATCACAATGGTTCTTCTCATAGTATCTCTTCTAGTTGTGAAGAAGACACTTTGGTGTTATAAAATGCAATTGATGAAGGTTATGAGAATCTTATGTGTCTCTCTTCGCCTAGGGAAAACATTATTGAACAAGATAATGACATCATTGATAAACAAGAAAATTCAACCATGGATAACTCCCTTACTTGTGATGAAGTCATTTTAGATGAACCTACCTTTGAATGTCATGCACATATAGTTTGTAGTTCTCCAAAAAATGCTCCTACCGGGGAAGATATCATGGTGGAAGAAAATAACAACATTCTGGCTTCCTTAGAAGATGGTGAAAAGATGACACTAAACTACCCTTTATTAGAAATACATCAAACCAAGACAACCGAGTTTATGAATGCACAAGTGTCCATTAAATACTCCTTGATTAATGGACCTCCTACATACCTTGTGGGACATCCCAAGAATCCTCCAATTCTCTATCCACCTTCACACAAACCAAAAACTCAAAACAAAACTAAGCTTATCCTTTACCCACCTAAGAATAATGTTTTGCAGCAGGTGAGTTATAAAACCATTGCTCATACATATAACACTAGAAACAATTTGTAACCAAGATAGACACCTTCAACATCCCTCCCATTGTCTAATCCTATCCTATTGAACCCTATTTTACTAGGTCCTCCTCGTTCAACTCCACAAAGTGGAAATGAGTATGATCTTGTCAAACAACTAAAGAATACTCTTACTAAGATATCATTATGGGACCTTATTCAAGCCTCCCCTCATTATCATAACATGATTCAAAGTGATTTACAAAAATTTCCTATCCCTTCTAATGTGCAATTGAATGACATAGCAGCCATGATCCAAGGGATAAATGCTGACATTGTTTTCCACCAAAGTGAGCTCCCTCTTTGGATGTGTGATAAAAATGATGATTTAGTAATAATAGCTACCTATGATGGATGGGGAATAAAAATAACCCTCATAGACAATGGCTCCACCCTTAATGTGTGTAGTGTGACCCTTTTGGATAGAATTTGTGTGTATAAATAAAAAATACAACCTAACTTTTTATCTATTAAGGTTGACAATGTAGGAAAATAATCGGTTGGTGTCATCAGTTTTCCTATTACAATTGGAAAGGCCACATTAGAAACACTGATCCATGTTATGCCTCATTATCTTTTATACAACCTTCTTTTAGGCAGACCATGGATTCATGCAATGAATGGAGGTCCTTCTACTCTTTAACATATAATGAAGTATGCCTACAACAACAAAGTGTACACACTTGAAGTTGACCCCGAACCAAAGAGTTGTTTGAACAATGAGAAAAATAAGGAAAATTCTTTGAAAATTTAAAAAACCAACTACACAAGGGGCATCTATGCAAGAAGAAAAAAAACAAAGATGTCCTAAACCCTTCAAAATGATATTGATAGATGATTTGCGATCGTTGGATTTTACACCTACGTTTGTGGGAGAAAAAAAGATCATAAACAAAGACTTTAAAAGTGGAAAAGTAAAAGCGGTAATGTCAACACAAAATTTAGAAGATGCCTCGAAAGCATCCACCTCAAACACTTTAGAAGAAACAAAAAATTATATAACAAAATTTGATGAAGATGATTACAACAACCACCAAATACAAAAGAAATGAAAAATATTTATGGAAAAGGTTATGAACTCATGAAACAACTTGGATATCGTGGAAAAGGATGTGGTGCTAGAGAACAAGGTATTTGTGTCCCTATAGAGCCTAACACATAGGGAATGAATAATGGTCAAAAGAAACAAGCAAGCCTTCCCTTAACATCAAAACTATTAAAAAACATCCTTCTATGCCCACTTTAAAATTAGTGCATCCTAAACTAATAGAAACTAGTGATCTTGATTATTATCCTTTGAAAGAAATTAAAGTAACAAATAAATCTTCGCTTAACATAAATGTCATCATGCAAAACACTAATGATTCAAATTCATTAGATTTTACACCTTCCTTTAAATAAGAGTACAAAATATCACAATTTAAAGAGTATTGTGTAGGTATGACACCTTGTACTAAGCAAGAAAAATATTTATCATTGTAAAATAAAGGAACATCTCCTACTTTTTATCAAGGGGGTATCTTGTTGAGACTCCTCCAAGATTGTTCGATATCCCTCCCTCCAAGAACATGAAAGGAATTTTACTACCCGAGTTCATTTTGTGCATATCACAGAGTTCATGGTCATTCTACTAATGAATAAATAAGGCTTCGAATAATGAAAACCAACATATTAATGAGTGTGGTGTTCTTCCTTATGTGGGAGCACTTAATTCCTCTAATTGATACTAATTTTCACTCTAGCATGTTTCTTGGCTCACCCTTGTCCTACACTAAGTGGGGGCAAGGGATTAGGTATCCTTATCCTCATATGTCACAGTTTGTTATTGTCTCTTTTGGCTAGTTGATCATATATCATGAACATATAAGAGCAAGCTTGGGATGTGGACAATATACCTCAAGTTGACTCACATGTGACATTACATCAATACTCATGTCTCACTGCGTGATTTTTCTTTATTCTTGTGATGCATATTTTTATTGGTGGTGTCTTTGGGTTTGATTTCCTCTGAGAGCATGATATTTCTTTGACCTCTCCTCTCTTGGAGACAATAGGAACAATGTTTCCCAAGAAGAGATCTTATATGAACTAAGAAAAATCCCTTTGAAGATACCTTACACTATTTTTTATTTATGATAATAGTTATATGGCCACCTTGCATAGCACACTTTGCTTGCTTGTAGATCCATCTTGTTTGTTCATGAGTTTCAAGCATATGAGCTTTGCTTGGCTCATGAAGCTTGAAGTTTATTATTATGTGGCACCTTGTCAAATTTATCAAGAAGTATAGCTTTGGTATGGTTAATGTATGATGATAATTTCCTAAACATGGGAATGACTTTCTTATTATATGGTGAGAAGCCGATATAGAGGCACGACTTTCTCAGTAAGCCAGCCTTTTTTATACTCACCTGGTAGACAACCTAAAGTTTCGTTGCCTTAGAGTGAGCATGCATTTTTGGACAAAAAAATTTAGATCTAATCCACATTGTGTTGTACAAATGGTCGAGGCTTGATTCACCTCTCTTTATTTTTTCTTGTTTTTGTTTTTTTTTCTTTTACTCATTGACATTACATGTTTTTGTATCCTGATACTACATAATATACATGTTGTGCATTTCATTTTGTTCTTATATCAGTTTTATGTAGGATCTTTGGTCCTAGGGTCTTGACCATCTCCTTTGATCTTTTTTATCCTAGACCATTCACATTAGTACACTTGGACCCCTCTTGAATTTCTACTTTAGTGTGAGTTTGAAGCAAGTTCCTCCTCTCACTAAAGTGGGGGCTAAATGTAATAATGGAAAAGTATCCCTCCGAATTTTCACACTTTTAATTTATAAATTATTAGCATTAAAATGGGCCTAATGTCACCTTGATCTAGTGTTGTAATGTGTTTTCTATATTCACATTCGATTTAGGGCCCTTTTAAGCTAAATTGACCTAATTTTCCCTTAATTTAATGTTGTAAAGTATATTTATTTACACTTTCACATTCAATTTTTGGCCCTCTAGCATTTATAACCTTCATATCATTATTAGTGGGCCCCTAAACCTTATATTACGCATCTTGAGGCTTATTTCAACCAAAATCCTCACAAGATCAACAAATATACCTAATTTCTCAACTCCTTGACATTTTATCCACCTAAAAAGGCTTGGTTAGATGCATACACCAGCTTGAGAATATGAGTCCCATCCAGATGGGACATATACACCAAAATTGGTGTATGAGTTCCATTTGGCCTCTTTTTAGGGTTTTGAGCGGGAAGTGCAAGTTTAAGTTCAAATTTCATGAATGTTAGCTTCTATGATTTAATAAACGATAAGTTAGATGGATTTCCTATATAAATAAGGTCTCAAATCATTATTAAACTAAACCTTCATGATATCAACATAATATATCAAGAGCTAATCATTCCAATACTTTACAAGAGCATCGATAGAGTTTACAAGAGAATTTCTAAGTCATTCAAGGGAAAATTTCTTCATCAATTATTACAAAAATTCAAGATCCATCATCATGTCAAGGTTATCAAGCATCAAGCATTTTGTTGAGCCAGTACATTGTGATGTAGCATTCAAGATCCAAGATTAAGCATTATTCTACACTTATCTCTAGATCTAGATCTACATTCTTCATGGCCACTTAATGTTATATTGCATATTTACCAGGAATCATTCAAGGTATTATTTTTCATGTTTCATGTTCCATGTTAGAGTGGGACTGATACACAACGTGTGGCATATAAGTCCTAGTACAACACATTTTTTAGGTTTCAAGAGATTTAGATGATACAGTGCTAGATTCTAGTTTTGGCACAAAAACAAAAACCCTAGTTTGGGACCAAATTGCCTAGACTGGAATATGAGTCCCAATGGGCATCAAATAGAAATTTTTAGGGATTTGAATTTTTTTTGACCTCATCCTTTTTCCAGGTGCACCTTTGTACTTTCTCAGTCTTTTATTCTACATTTTAGTTTCATTTCCTAGGTCATTTAGTTAGGTTTTCATGGTACTTTGCATGTTATATTCATTTCTTATCTTTCCAAGCCCTAGCTTGGTGGTGAAGCTTTTCTTTGTCACTAAGCACACCCTAGGATACCTTATTGCAAGATACTTTTCCCCTTTCTACAATTAAATTGAGATATCTAAGGTTTCCTTGAATGTAATAAGAGTGAAATAGGAATCCTTTCCCTTGTGATCCATCTCCTTAAAAGGTGATGTACCTTATTTTCGTTGTTATAACCCATAACCATCTTAACTAGCTTGTGTAGGAGAATAACACCATCAAAAGTCCTTGGATAAGGAGCATCCTTCCTTATAGAAGACTAAAGAGAAGCCTTGTATTTCTACTGGTGTTGCTTCTTGTGGAAAATGATTTTGGATTACCCAAAGTTGCCTCTTAACACTTATAGGGTTTTCACCTAAAAGGAGAGGAATTGGGCCCAAAATGCAAATGTCTACACTCAAGATTAATGTGAAAAAGATGAAATGTATCTAATTATGATGTACTAATGCAATAAACTAAAAAAAGAATGATTTATTGATGCTAACCCTAAGAAATACAAATTGCTGGAAAACACATTGTGATATGAAAACATGTGATAAATGACCTAGAAATGCAAACAAAACTAGATAGAAAGCTATGAAAAAAAATGTGTGCACCTGGAAACTGATGAAGGCTGAAATTAATATTGCATATGTCTTAGAAATTCTATAAAATCTGATTTTATAGCCAACTGGGGCACTTACGCCAGGTTGGGCGACTTCTTTCCAGATTAGGGAAACTGCTCCGGAGCTTGTTTCAGTGAAATGGGCATCCAGAGCTACAAGTTTTTTTGAAAAAAGGGTTCATTGGGACTAAATCACCACTATTTGTGATTTAGTCCACTTTTGAATTTATGAAAATTCGAAAGTAGAAACGAAAGCCTTCGTTTTGGACTCTTGTTTCCCACAGGTGTCTACTTTTGAAACTGTAATTTTTGAGCCTAAAAATAACTTTTAATGGATATTTTGGCTTGATCAACAAGGAGAAATCTTTAGTGAGTCTTCAACCTAATATTCAATAACGTTCAAAGCCCTAAAATTTCCTAAATCTACAAACACACAATGAAAGAGAAAGAAATGGTGAATATTAGGGCATGGGGGTTTGCCTTGGTCAAACCCCGTTTTAGGTAATTAAACAAAATGAAGAAAGAATGTAATGAAGTATGCAACAATGGAGTTAATACCTTTCCATGATGTTTGATCCTAAATTTCTATAGCAAAACATGAAGAATCTTCCCTTGAATGTCCTTGGAAGCTATCTTGATGACTTAGAATGCTAAAACCCCTAGTTTGCTTGACTTGAGAACATGATGAATGATGGATGAATGATAATGAGTTATGGATTTTTTTTTTATTCAAATGAGAGGGAAAACCCTATATTTATACAAAATTATGCTCTAATTCCAAAAAATACCCCATCATAGGCCAACCTTAGGTCTTAAGGAATAAAAACCCAAAAGAAATTTATTTTTGTTTTGATTTTCGAGCCAAATGGGACTAAGTCACCACCAATGTCCAAACTTAGTCCACTTGGGAATTTTTAAATTGATGTCAATAATTGTGATAATTTTAATAATGTTTATCAGGTTCTTCTTCTAGAAGACACTTAAGTAAGGAATGTAAGTGTATAAAGGGGCTATTTAAAGCATAAGAAAGCTGTAAATATTGATGACAAGCCTAGGAAAGTGTGAAATTTTGTTTCAAGACTTTACAACACTTTCAAATAGGTATTGGTAAGGTTATTTAGGAAAATTATGATGTTATGGTCTTAGAAAAGTGTGAAGATGTGTTACACCACCTTACAACACTTTTACAAGACATTAATAAATGCATTTTATTCAATTTTCAAGGGATCAAGACCTAATGTGGATGTGTAAAACACCTCACAACACCAAATCAAGGCCTCATTAAGTCCAATTTTCCATCAATTATTCCCATATCAAGGAAGCAAAAAGGGATAATTTTTTCATGTCCACAGTTATCCCCCACTTTAGTGAGAGGATGAACTTGCTTCAAACTCGCACTAAAGTAAACATTCAAGAAGGGTCCAAGTGTACCAATGTGGATGACCAAGGATGAAAAGGGTGAAGGAAGTGATCAAGCCCTCAAGATCCTAGATCGTAGGTCAAACCAACATAAGCTCAAAAGGACACACATGAGGTGAATGATTTACAGCAAGACAAGATACACAATCATGCAATGGAAAGAACTAGAAGGAAGATAAATGAAAATGAGGTGGATCAAGCTTCAACCATTTATCCAACACGTTGTGGATTAGGTCTAGGTTGTTTGTTTGGAAAGAAAATGCATACTCACTCTGGGGAAATAGAACTTTTGGCTATCTACCAAGTGAGAAGTCCCAAGTATAGTCACTCTAGGGCCACAAAACTTTTGGCTATTTGTGGGGTGTGAAATCCCGAGTACACAAACTCTGGGGCCACAAAACTTGTGGTTGTCCATTGGGTGAGAAATACCGAAAGGTGGCTATGGGGAAAGTTGTGCCATGGAATGGGCTTCCTGCTCAACCATATCAAAGTTATACCTCTTGATAAATTTAATAAGGCACCACAAAGACAATGTTTTCGAGCTCTATGAAGTAAGCAAAACTTGTATGCTTTAAACTCATAGACATTGTAAGTGCAAGATATTGCAAGGGATTTTCAAAGGGGTTTTTCTTAGTTCATGCAAGGTCACATCTTAGGGAACATCATTCCTAATGTTTCCAAGAGAGGAAAAGTGAAAATGGTCTCATCTTAGGCAACATTGTACCTAATGTTTCCAAGAGAGGAAATCAAAAGAAAAATAAAATCACACAATGAAATGTGAGTGTGGATGTACGGCCCCACTTTAAAGTGGTTGCAAACATAATTACTATGAGTAATTAATTTAAAGTAGAAGAAGGAGACATGAGAGCTTAGTCGGAAAGCCCTATATGCCAAGTCATATGTTTCCAATAAGCTACACCATGAAAAAGGAATTATGTCACATGTGATCCAACTTAAGGCATGTTGTCCACATTCCAATCTTTCTCTTACATGTTTATGAAAGGTTAGTGGTTGGCCAAATGAGGCAACGATAGATGACATACGAGGACAAGGCTACTTAACCCCTTTCCCCCACTTAGTGTAGGTAAAAGGTGACTCGAAATGATTAACGAAATGCATGCTAGAGTTAAAATTGGTATCAATTAGAGGAATGGGATGCCCGCACATAAGGAAGAGCACTGAAATCCTGAAGATGTTGGATTTTACTACTCAAAGTCTTACATTTATTACTAGAATGACCATGAATTCTATGATATGCACAAAATGAAGTCTTGTAATAGCATTTCTTTTGAGTACATGGAGGGAGAGATATAAAGTAATCTTGGAGTGGTCTCGACAAGATACCCTCTTGATCAATGATAAAAGGTGGTCCTATACGTTATGACAAAGATTTATATTCCTTAGATGTACAAAATGTCATATCTACACAAGACTCTTTACATTGCAAGATTTTTCTCTCTCCTTGGCAAGAGGGTGTAAAATCTAGTGAATGTAATTCACGAGGGTTTTGTGAGATGACATTGACATTAAGTGAATAATTTGTTGTTTGTTTCCCATTATGTAAAGGATGACTTTCAAGATCACTAGTGTTGATGAATTCAGGATGGATGACTATTAAGGTTGATTTAGGAGTATGTTGTGTGAGATTGTTGATGTTGAGTGAAGGCATGGAAATCTCTATAAAATAACAATAACCAAGACCATAAGTTGTTTGTTGTGTGATAAGATCTATAGGATTATGAATACCTTGTTTGTTAGCACCACATCCTTTTCCACTATATCCAAGTTGTTTCATAAATTCATAACCTCATCCTTAAAGCTTCTTCATTGCTTTTGGATTGGCTAGTTGTTCGTGATTAACTTCTTCAAAGCTTGTTATGTAATTTTCTTCATTTTCTAATGTGGTTGAGGTGGATGCTTTCAAATGATTATTCAAGTTTTGTGTTAACATGACTGCTTTCTTAGTTGAATCTTTGTTTATGAACTTGTATTCATCAATGAGTGTTGGTGTGAAGTCTAAGGAACCCCAATCATTGTCTAATAGCAGATCATGTGTTGTTCTTTCTTTGGTTGTTGTACGGGTTCCAAATGTGTAGTTGATGTTGATGTGTTTAAGGGAGTTTCTTCGAGTTTCTCAAGCTGTAAGACACTATAAGGTCCAAGATTGGCATCAAGAGTGTATACTTTGTTGTAAATTTATTTCATTTTTTGATGAAGAGTGGAAGGCACACCTTTCATTGCATGAATCCACGATCTTCCTAAGATAAGATTACATAAAATTTCATGAGGCATAACATGGATTGGTATATTCAAGGGGGGCACTCCAACTGTAAGAGGTATAATGATCACCTTGAGCAGTTTCTTTTCGACATTGTCAAATCCCTTAATAGATAAAGAATTGGGTCAAATGGTCAATTGATCAATGCCAAGCCTATACAAAAGGTTCACACTACACACATTAAGGGAAGAACCAGTATCTACAAGAGTTTTCTTTATCCCTTTGTGTTTGTATTGAGCTATGATCATGAATGCATCATTTTGGTTTTGCACATCCAAAGAGGGGAGTTCATATTGGTGGAAAATAATGTCAATGTTGTGTCCTTTAATCATGACTACTATGTAAATTGGTTTTGCATTAGAAGGGATAGGAACTTTTTGTAAGGATTTTTGAAGCATGGTGTGATAGGTAGGTGAATTTTGAAGAAGATCCCAAAGGGATATCTTGGTGGGAGTTCTCTTAAGTTGCTCCACAAGAGGAAAATTAAGAAAAGGTAGGGAATTTGGGGTTGGTTATTGTGGGGATGGATTGTGTCTAGTGTGATATGTATGACTAATGGTAGCATGATTCGGGGTTTGTGACACATTATCTTGAGGTTGGTAGAGGGTGAATTATGGTTTGTGTTGAGTTGAAGGTTGGTGTTTTGGTGGATAAAGGATGAGTTCAAGTTGTTTTTGAGTTTGTTTTTTGTGTGAAGGGGGATAAAGGATGAGTTGGGGTTGAATAATATTAACATCCCTTCGTGAATGAGAGTTTAACATGGGCTCTTCATCTTGTTTCAATGGCATAATATCATTATTGCCAATGTTATGCTTGTCTTGTATAATGATATCTTCCCTAGAAGTAGAGCTTTGAGGAGAAAAAAAAGACACATACATTCTTGAAGATTAAAGCTTGGTTCTACCAAAATAACTTTGTCTCAAACAAGGGAGTTATTAATGGTTGAGTTTGTTTGATTATTTATAGTGGGGAGATTATGGGAAGACTATTTGATTGTCATTTTTTTGTAAGGTCTCATTCTCTTGTGCCATATTATCTACCCTAATAGGATAGCTTACAATATGATCATCAAAGTTTGAAGTTTGTAAAGTAGCTTCATAACAAGTGGGGTAGGCATCAAGAGAAGAACCACTATGATTTTCAAATAAATTTTCCCAAATGGGTGGAGCATTAGGGAACAGAGGGTTGAGATTCTCATGACTCTTAATAGGTATATTTGCTAACAAAAACCTATCCTCGTGGCATTGAGGAGGGATATTAGGGGGTGAAACCACAATAGTGGTTTACAATTGAGAAGAGGAAGGAAAATCAACTTTTAAAAAAAATCAATAGGAAGGATGGTTCAGTCGAACATACATGTTCAACCGAACCTATAAAGTGGTTCGGTCAAACCATATGGTTCGACTGAACCACTTTATGGTCAATGGGACAATATTTTTTTAAAGGGGTTCCTTCGAACCCTCGTTCAACTGAACCAAGTTGAATTAGGGCATTTATAAATCAAACCCTATCACTATCAAACAAAAAATAAATGAACTATCAGACATGGAGCTCATGTGCAACAAACAACAAACGTGATTGATAGGGAACAACGAAAACTTGCAATGGGACAACCATTTACACTTGAAATATGGACTTGGACGTCCATTAGCAGGTTGGCATTCTCTCACAGTGATTTAAAATTCTATTTGTTTGTAAATTTGTAAACTTCAATGGATTCCATGAGACCAAATTTTTTTGGTGAAATGAAAACAAATTGAATGAAAAGAAAATTCCAAACAAAATTTTCATTTAAAACTTGAAGGCACATTATGAGAAAAAAATTGATTGTTTATAATGAATATACCCTATTTCAAGCTCTCATTTTGGATCACAACTGTTTATTGCATTTGCTTGAAAGTTTCTAAAACCTTTTAAAAACAATACCCATTATTTAAAATTTGGATTTATAGCTACTAATTGCATTTGCTTGAAAGTTTCTAAGCCTTTTAAACAAACCCAGTTTTCAACCAAATCTGGATCTACAGCTGCCAATTGCATTTTCTTTAAAGTTTTTAATATTCATTTGGCTTTATAGCTGCCAATTGCATTTGCTTGAAATTTTCTAATATTTCCCCAATAGCAATGCATATATGCATGATATTATAAAAAAATTGGGACCAATTCAATGCTTCTTTTTCATAAGAACACATACCCCAATTGGGGCCTCAACCTTTATAAAAAAACTACCTTCTATTACTAATTCATTAAATCATTTCTTATATACTAGCATTAACCTAACAATGAGATCTTCCTACTAATATTTTTGTTCATCTTTAAACCAAGTTACTCAAACCTATAATTAGAATTTAAAACTATTAGAATTATGAAGAAAATAGTCAACATCTATAGCCCAAAGATTCCCCCAAAATGTATAATCAAAATTTAATTTTGTTACATCTTGAGGATATTTCCAACCTACAAGTATATCCATATTTTAGTTCTCTCTATATCCATTAATAGATTGTGTTGAAGGCATTACTTAAATTATCAACATGGAGATATTATTTGTGAATATTATTATAGACTTATTTTTCTTGTAAACTTGAATTCAAAAATTATACTTGAATGGAACCTTAGAAAAATTAATAGGCTAGATTTATTGCTTCTATATTATTGGTTGCATAACACTATCTTAATTATTCTTTGGATAAATTTTTATCTAAGTGATTGAAATGTTCAAATTGATTTTCAAATTGGTCACTCCATGAGTCTAGTTCTTGAGAATGATTTTAAGAATAAAAATCTATTTTTGTTTAGTGAATCAATAAATTACGTCACATCTTAATTGGATGAATTGTTGTAATGGATTGCAACATTTACCATAGTTTTATATAAATGATATCACATTTTTTGTGGCATTTTTCCAAATAATTTGTGTGGTGTTTATATGCATGCCTATTTTGCATACATTTAAGTAAAAATAGGCATAGTAAAAAAATATACTAAATTGAGAAAATATTACTCAATGAGTGAATAATATTTGTAAGAGGAAGAAATGAAAAAGAAAATAGGTTTGTATTCTTTTCAAAGAGAAAAGATCAATAAAAGTAACATAACTTACAACATTAAAGAAGAAAACAAATAATATGTAGAAAAATATTGTAAAGTTATTTTATGATAAATTATATTTAAGTAAAGAAATTATAATGTGCTTGAAGTATGAATATAAGTTAAGAATAAAGTAAATCAGAAGAATTTTTTCAAATCAGAAATTTTTATTGTAGTCAATAGAAATTATATAAAAATTGTATGAAGAATTGTTGTAGTATATAGAATGAAATATTATAACATAAGTTAGAAATAGAATGTTAGATATAACTAGAGCATCTAATGTTTTAGTGGCCAAGAATAATAATGTAGAATAAATGTAACATGCAACAAAGAGAAACCAAGTGTTGTAGTGTAGGAAAATAAAAATAAATAGTAATTTTTTTTCATGCAAGAGTAGAATGAAGAATGCTCCAATGTAAAGAATATACAGAATATAAGTGTCGAAAAAATAATCTTATACTGCATTTGTAGAATTTTAAGGATTAAATGGAGTGTATGAGGGATATATTACAATTTTGCATATAAAAGTACATAATGCCTTTCAAATTTGAATAAAAAATAGAGATTGGTATTAAAATAGTTAAGAGTCGAATGTAATGGGAAGAGATAAAGTTTTGGAAAAAATGTGTTAGAAAAATTGGACAAATAATGAGAAAAAAGAAAGAATTTTGTAGATATTTTTTCAATCCTTTCAAAATTAGTTATAAAAAAGGACATTTTTGAGATGTTAAGAATAAAATCCAACATATTATGAAAATAGAGAAAGCTATTATAAGACATTGTATGATTAGAATGAAAATTCTTTCTTTTGTTTCTTGTAATTTGGTAGCAAGAATGGACTATTGTAAGTATTTTATAAATAGTAGCAAGAGGAACATGCATTTCAAAAATATAGTTGTATGATTAGAATGAAGATTCTTTATTTTTCTCCTTGTAAAGATGTCAAGAATGGACTATTGCAAGTATTTCATAAAATAGGAAGATTTATCATTTTAAAATGGTAGTGAGAGAACATGCATTTTGAAAATACAATAATTTGTATTAAAAAGTAGTTTAAATAAAAAAGAAAATGATATGAGGATAATTGTATTTGAGTTTTGATAAAATATTTAATTAATAAAAGACAAATTTAATTAAAAATAATTAAAAATGTCTTAGTTAGAATTTTTTATTCAAGTAAGAAGAATGATTTAAAAAAAAAATTGTTAGGATATTCTTAGAGTCATGAAGATGTTTATATAATTGTGTATTTAATGTTTGAAAAAATACATAAATAATAAAATGTTAGAAGACGACAAATACATAAAAATATGAAATTTAACATAATTAAGTAATAAAATATGAGATTTCCACTTAGATCTAGGAGAAGGTTAGGAAATAGGGATAAATGGGCCCTAAAATTATGCTATGGATATAGATGATAAAACGTGAGCATGAAATATAAATTAATATTGTAGTGTATGTAATTCTTGACATCATATTTTCTTTCACTTTAACGGGCTAATGCCACTATATGATAAAACATAATTAAAGTATAAAAAATAAATGCTAAGAGAAAAACATGAAAATAATCAAATATTTTGGAAACATAAAATGATATACAGTGTGTTAAATGATCAAGGAATTGATTCCCTTGAACTAAGATATGCAAAACAAGCATGTCAAAAAACACAAAAATCTACAATATATATATGTTAGAATAATACAACCAATAATAGAAAGTATGCCAACAAATCATATATAATCCAACATAAAAATTATACATATAAAAGGAAAAATGTCAAAATTACAAGGGTTGTGAGAGTATATGCCCCCTTAAATAATTGTATAAAAGAAATATAAGTAGTTATTTTTAAGGTAACTAGAGGGAAATATAAAAATAAAAGTAGTTCATCACTAATTTTATAATAATACAATAAAACAATAGATCATTATCTAATGTAATCATGAAAATTTTACTTCCATACAAAAAACTTTACATATTGGTGTCCAATTAGATGGAACAATCCCTATTGCATGAATCATAGTTTTTCCTTGAAGGAGTTTATAATAAGAAATTTATTCCGTATCATAACATGGAATAACAAGTGAAGTGAAATAGGGCTTGATTCTAGATAAGAAAATAATAGTTCCCAAAGGATCTCATCGAATAATAACAAAACCTTTAATAGAAAATTCAGGAAGAGTAATATTAGAAGCATAAACAAAAATACACTTTAGGAATTAATGACTACAAATATTAAGATTAAAAAACCATTTTCAATCCATGTATACTTAATGCTCATATAGGTTTAGTACCAAAAATGATTAGAAGATAAATAATCTTCTATTAAACCACATTAAAGTGAAGTTTAGATGGAAGAAATGTAATCTCCATAATGTCAGTATATAATACACCCAATTTGGGCAACTATTTCAATAGGCTTAGTAGAAGAGGGAATATGGATCTTTTGTATAGAATTATGAATAAACTCATGATATTAAGGTGAAGTTTAAATAATATCCCAATGAGAAATATTATATACTAAATTTATTTTATACTATTATACTCTTTAGTGTTCTTAAAGGAATACAAGAAGTCAACATGAAATACTAGGATTAGATAAATGAAGAGGAACAATCTTAGTGAACATTGGTTTGTTAGTTTCACCAACTATTATAGGTATTCATTACTACATAAAATTTAAAAATAAGGGTTTCAAGTATAATCATCAACAAAATAAAGGTTGAAATAAGATGGGTCAACAAGAGATAATTCATAGGTTCGTTAGGAATACCTACCTAGATTATGAAAACTAAAGAAGAAGGTGGGATGAAGTAAAATACCCACAAAAAGATTTGGAACATCAAGGATTGATCATTGTGCATCATTATAGAAAGCTATAGTCCATTATATCTAGTTGTGGAATTTGTATAGGCAACTTTTAAATTTTAAAAAATGTAAGAGTTGATTTATTTTACTATAATATCCAAGAAATTTATAAAAATAAGAGTAATAAAATAATTATTAAATATTATCTTTAAATGACTAAATATAACCATATTTTCACATGGTGGATTTAATATTATTTATAAGATTTGAGGTAATAGAGAAAATATGTACAAAGATTAAATCAAGTCATTTTCTCCTATTCTTTCATTATTTCTTTCTTTTTGTACTAGGGTTAAATCTTCATCTAGGTTTGTTGTGTACTTATAAGAAACAGTTCTTCCTTAGTATCATGTTCTTGTACATTGTATGGTAACTTTCATGATAAATATTATGTGCATGTGTCCCTTCCTCCTATTAGATTTTGTTTATAATGGATATGAGGAAGTTTATTTCTAATTTTTTGATTTCCTCCTTATCAAAATATTGCTTCAATAATTTAGAAATCATATTTACAAGCTTATATCATCTCACTCATTTTATTCTCTTATTTGTACCTTCAATAATGACTAAATTGATTTTACATGACCACCAATGTTAAGTAATGATGCTTTCCCTTTATTACTAGTTGTAGGAAATAAATCTTAGATGCAACCTTTATCAATATTATTTGTACCTAGATATATTATTTACCAAGGTCTCATTACTCCTTTAGGTGTACATACATATATAACATGGAAAATGAAGATGTTCCACCTGCAAAAAAATTGCTTGGAAATACCACTAATGAGATTAAAAAATTGAGAGATTCATTACCATAGGGTGCAAACCCGGGGATATATATTGAACCATGCATGTTAATATTGCATAGTCTAGAAAAACTAAAAGATGAACTTGAGAGGACTAGTGCATATTCCCAAGATAGAGTAGCTGCTATTCTTTCCCGCATGCGGGAAGAAGTACATGGTGACCAAATAAATGATAAAAGCCACTTGTTTTCCATTTTATCAAATTTTGCATAAGGTTAGGGGATACCAGGTCACTCGATGTGTTGATCATATTATGGCCTCATTGATCTACCCATGATTTCTCAAAGTACATGGTCTATACCCAAACAATGACCAGATTCCATTGTATTTTGTTCAATAGTTGTATGATGAGGTCCATTTGGGCCTCAAAGTCAACTACCTAGACATTCCACCATATGCTCTAGTCAGGGGCGTGGTAGGCTTGCTAATAGGCCCACCTATTGTCGAGTAGATAGATCACCCCCAGTGTTTAGGGTATTGGTTGGTGAGAGGTCTCATGCTATCACCCTGACTCTAGCCCCCATAGTAGATGAGGTTGTCGTTGCTTCTAAAAAAGAAGCAATTGACACTGTAGGTGAAATTGCGGCTGCCACCACTAGGATATATGATGATCATGTAGTTTAGTATTTAAATTCCAAATGTTCCCAATCCATGCCATTTTCAACACAGTGGACCACCATGGATCCTTTTACAGTGGCTGACATCCCTACTCCTACACAACTTGATGCACTTATACGAGATATGGCATACAGGACTCTGCATTGTTTGGCTAAGGACTTGTTGGAGGCATATGTCCACATTGCATTAGAAAATTGGATTGATATAGAGCATGTAAGAGATCATTTGAGATGCATAGGTCATTCAGTTCCAGGATCCAATCACTCTCAGCCTAGCACTAGTGCACATCAAGATACACCTACAGATCATTCGGTAGCTGCACGAACTATGGGTTTTACCAACATGTTGATTGCTTTTGGTTTGTCATCACCGATGTCATCTCACCTACATAGTCCTCTTCACTCATCATTTATGGAATGACATGGGATAGATCAAAGGGATTCATATGTTCATTCATCCCTTGATCGTATAGTTGATATGGTGGAGGCATTTGTTTCAGAGGACTTAGGTCATCCGATATCAAATGATGTGCATGCATGTGTGAATGTGCATGTTTCAATTCCTTCTTAATTATTTTTAAATTTTAGTTTTAACTTAGAGATATTCATGTACTAATATATTTATATATTGTAGGTGGACATACCTCATGTCACTCCTAGCCTTGTTCCTCCAAATCATATACATCAACGTGACTCTGTGGATGAATCTACTGCAAGTGGACATGTGAGTTTTAAATTTTTATATATACACGTGTATATGTACATGCATATTTATGCACATAGATCTAGATAGATATTTAAAAATATACAAGTACATTCATAAATATAGCCTTCATAAAATTTATTTAATGTAAATTATATGTATTTAACACATTTTGTACATATTTTTATTTGTAGGGCTCAACACATCCATCAGAGCAAGACCATTCTCATTCAAATGGTCATTCGACTAGGAGTCGACATTCATATTAAGCCCTGCACTAGATCTATGATCTTTACTACATGTGTTTGCTTATATGATTATCTTTAGTATTCGACATTTGATGATCTTTGCTTATATACATACATTTGGCTCTTTGCTTATATACATACATTTGGCTATTTGCTTATATGATGATTTTTAGGATTCAACATTTGATGATCTTCGCTTATATACAAACATTTGGCTATTTGCTTATATACATACATTTGGCTCTTTCCTTATAACATGTTACATGTTTATACATTGAATCTGTTTACATGTATGTATGTGTTTGCTTATGTTTACATGTTTATATGATATATGTATACATTTTCTTATATTCAATATACATACATTTTCTTATTTTATAATCTCTTAGAGCTTACATTTCATTATATGATATACATTTGATCTCTAGTAGAATTTTAGGAAATGAACATGCCAATTTATAATTAAGGTCATTCATGTTGACCACAATAAATAATTTGCACACACACCCATTGAATTTTATAGTAAGAAGTCAAAAATTATAGAATAAATGACTCTCAAGCTCAAGTAGACTAATGATATTTTATAAACGAGTTATAAAATATAATTATAAAGAAGAGATAGGAACATTCCTTTTATAATTATATACCATTCTTCAAACACTTTCCCTCTAAGTTATAAATTTTTTATGTTAAATTATTTCATAAATAATCTCTTAATCTACACCATTATTAAATTATACAAAAATTTTATTCTTTGAAACATTAAGAAAATTCAATTCAAATTATACCTCTATTGTCCTTTTGACAAGTAACAAAATTCTAAAATTAATCTAAGATATATGTTGCATATCTATACATTAAAAAACAACAAACTCCACAATGAAATAACTTGTTTGATTACCACTTGATTCATTTAATGATCTAGGATGTAGTTATTCCACACACTAGAATATTTTTTTCCCCATATGCATATAGATACAATCTTATTTTTCATTATTCCATATTAAATTGCAAGATTAATTTGCATTATTTCAGTTGGAGCTCGCGGATTTGGGAGACATCTTTAAATTGAAGAATAAAATGGGACAACAAAGAAAAAGAAAAAATGCGGCTCAACGAAAATTGTCAAAAGAAGAAGAACAAAAGAGGCGTGAACAAAACTTGGAAAATTATCATAGAAAGAAACAAGGTACACATGCTTGTTTCTTCTCTCTCTCTCTCTCAAGTGTGTGTTTAGGACTTTTATTAACACCTCAATTTTTTTTTCTTATAAATATGCATGCCTTTTATGAAAAGAATGTTACATTTAACTTGGAAACTTTAATACTAAAAAATAGTCATCTTGCATAGATATTACCTGGATTTCTTATCATCTATTTCCAATTTCTTTTGTTCCATGGAATTATTAAGTTTAAGAATATTTGATTTTATTTGTTTCAACTCCATAAGTAAATAACTCATAGTCTCTCACTTTCTTTGCTTGCATATAAATTCAAAAAAGTAGGAAATTCTCAAGCGAAAGTCAAGCCAAATCTAGATATTGGATCAAACAAATCTGGTGAGGAACACATGGACCTTCAAGTTAGGGAGGAGACCCAAGTTCAACAATGATTATTGGAGAGGGGTCAGGATCACTTCCTTCTACTGGTATGGATGAGCATATAAAACTAGTTGTTCAAAACTTCTATCACTTATAACATCATGTCTTATCACTTTGTTTGCTTGCATACATAAACTTCACTTATATAGAATCATCTCTCACTTTTATTTGCAAAACGTGGCATGTAGAAAGGTCTCAACAAGCAGGAAGTTCTCATGTTGAAGTTGAGCCAAATCTAGATATTGGATCAAATGAATCCATTGAAGAACACATGGACCTTGAAGATAGGGAGGAGGCCCAAGTTCAAACAATGCATGTTGGAGAGGGGTCGGGATCACTTCCTTCTACTAATATGCATAAGCATATAAAACTAGCTGAAAAGGTGATGAAACAAATTTCTTATAGAAAATCATTTACTTGAAATGGATATGGAGAAGCTGAAATGTTATACACTTGAAAAAAACCCAATTGTTATCACGTTTACTTCTTCGTAATGAGCTGAAAGAGTCATTACAATTGTTGGTTGTCTATTCAGAATCAAATAAGAAGAAACACATGGGATTACAAAAGTATATTGCTAAAAATGTTAAAAAGGGTTTAGATTCCATTGGGAAAGAATCTCAATCATTGGATAAAGCCACTACAAGAAGGGTGATGTTGACATCTATTGTACATCAACATATAGCAAGAAAAAGAAAATTGTCTGCACTTTCGGCTCAAATTGGTTATAGTAGAACCACATTAATAAAATATGAGAATTTTTTTTTTTTTGGATCAGAGTTCAAAAGAAAATTGGGTAATTATGTGTAGAGCTCCCCGTTCTGATAGGATTGAAGATGTTGTTAGGAACTTGATCTCAAGTTTTTGGCATGATCAAACTCTTCCATCATCAAATACTAGAGATGTTATGAGACACAAGATTGGGCCTGGTATTTATGAAAATCATATCAAACATTGGCTAGACATAACACAATTTGAGATGTATATGAACTTTTGTAATACATATCCTCATATAAAGATTGGGAAAACAATATTTCAAAGATTAAAGCCATATTATGTGAAGATAAACAAGTTTTTTGAAACTTGTTGTTGACATTATCATATTGAATTTGATCTCTACTATTAGGTGTTTCAAAAGATGAGAGAAGAAAGTTGTGGGTTTCAAAATGCACCTCCTAAATAGGAAAGTTTGTTCATAAAGGCTATTTTATGTGATCATGAAAATGGACCTCAAATAAACTGCATAAAAGAAATTTGTGAGACGTGTGGAAATTTGGCTAAATTTCCTTAAAGAAATGAGGATAATGACCTAACAAAGACAGTAAATTGCAAGAGGTAAGTACTATTTTTAGAGAGTTTATTTGTTTCAATTTGATTAGATTGTTATTTGAACTCTCTAATGTAATGTTTCATTCATTGTGTGGTTTATTAAGTTTATTCACATATTTTAGTCACATGGGCACAATTATGTAAAGTTGCAAACAAATTTTGGGAAAGAATCCACAAGGTTGAACTATGTAGAAGAGGAGATTCCTATTGGAAAATTTATGGAATATTTTCAAAAATTGATACAACCATACATATTACATTCCCTTTTTGCTAAGTGGCAAGCACGACAATTCCAAACAATGAGAGATACATTCCCACTTGGAACAGCTCTATCAGTTGTTGACTTTGAAGAAAATTACTCCTTCATACATCAAAAAGAGATTCAATTAGAGTATTACTTTTCAAAGTAGATCACTATTATGGTTCATGTGTGTTATCAACATGCACAAGTTGAGAGTGCAGATGAAGAATGAGCCATAAAGAAAGAATATCACTTTTATATTAGTGATGATAAAGAGCATGACACACTTTTTGTCCAACATTGCTTTACAATTTTTTTGAGAATTTGAGAAGCAGGGGTGTAAAATTTGAAAACAATTTGTTATGGTTAGATGGATTTGTGACACAATTCAAATCTTCACGATCATTCTATGCACTTTGTAGATATCATAAAATCTACAAAATACCACATGTTTGGAGTTATTTTGCGGGTGGTCATGGAAAGGGTGAGGATGATGGAGCAAGATCTTGCATCAAACGAGATTTAAGAAAACATCAAATGAGTTATCTAGAAGATCGTATAGACAATGCACATGATGTTGTTGAATGGTGCAAGAAACACTTTGCATCAAATGTGGTCAACACATTTTTGAGAACAAACCAACACATTCCACATAGACTATTTTGGTAGATATCGGGTATGTATAAATTACATTTTCAAAACATTCAATTTATTTAAATTTAAAATATATATATATGTGTGTGTGTGTGTGTGTGTGTGTGTGTGTGTGTGTGTGTGTGTGTGTGTTTGTTCACATAAGTTTGTTGTTGTACATGTAGGTGTGGACAAAAGATCAATGCATGGATGCAAGAGGGTAGAAAAAAAAATATCTTTGCATTGTGTTGGGAGTTCAGATAGTCGCCATGGATGGACATTACAGACAAGGGATTACTCTTGCTTTTGCATTGAGTGCATTGTAGGATACTCTAATCATGCATGCAACAACCAAGAACTTGGATATGTTGGTAAATGGGATAAAATGCCACTAGTTGTTTCAGAAACATATGATGAAAATGAGGAAGAAAGATTTGAAGACATTCCTTTGATTACAATTGATTATGACCGTATATCAGGACTGGTTAGAACAGGTACATGTGTAAGTTTTCAATAACTTTTATACATTATATATATCTAGTTAATGATCTTTAAAGTCTAGAGACATTTCTAATTTTTTAAGAAATTTGGTGTGTAAATTTGGTGTACAGGAGATGTTTTTGCAGTCATAGCAGAGCCTGGAAACATCGAAGGTGTTAGCTATTATTTATTGTGTTGCAAAAAAGAGAGGAATACGCTAACACAACCTAAAACAAGTGATGGAATGCCATTTCCCATAGGTGAGTTTGAATTTAAAATTATATATAAATTGTGTTCACATGTGCGTGCATGACTGTTATAAACATTAAATACATATTGTATAAACCTTGAGCAAAAAAAATGGTGTACATGTTCATATGTCTTACTAAGAAGGTTCATGTTTACCATGCAGGTTCTGTTGTAGTGCAAGGGACATATCTAAAACAAGTCAAAGTTGTTCAACATAGGATTCATTTTGTTGACTATCTACCTAATAACAAGGTATATCAATATAGTCACTTGATAATTTCTACCGCCTTACATCTTCACACAGTTCCACATGCACGTGGCCGAACAAAATGGAGACTAGATAGTGAAGATCACCAAAAAATTCTACCTGTTATTGAAGAGCAGGCTGAACTAGAATCTTTGACTTAGAATATATCCATGATTTTCAAGTTCACTTGTAACCCTATACATGTTCAAGTGAGAACTTATAGTAACTTGTACATAGTTGTAAACCATTTTGCATAAATTACAATTATATATGTACATATTTGTTCCATGGAATTGTTAAGATCAAGAATCTTTGATAGCATCATCTCTCACATTTAATTATATACAACTTATATTTGTTTCATGGAATTCTTAAGTTCAAGAATCTTATAAACAATTATATACAACTTATATTTGTTCCATCGAATTGTTCCATGGGAAATTATGTAAATTTTAAAATTAAGTATTATCTAATTATAAAATTATTGCACACATATTTAAAACATAAATCAATGCACTTTGAGCTCCCCTCTCCCCTACTCCTTAACCCTTAAAACCTTAAACCCTTTGTGTACCCCTACCTCATTCTCTCCCACTTCCCTCTCTCTCAAGTCTCTCCCTCCTACTCCCTCCCTCTCCTCTACCCTTAACCCTCCTTAAACCCCTAAACCCTTGTGTACTCTCTACCCCTTTATCTCTCTCCCACTCCCCCTATCTCTCTTAAGTCTCTCACTCCTACCCCCTCTCCCTCTCTCCCCTCTACCCTTAACTAGGTTAAACCCTAAACCCTTGTACCTTCTACCCTTTATCTCTCTCCCACTCCCCCCTCTCTCTAGTCTCTCCCTCCTAGACCCACTCTTCATTTCTCTC
>VDFB02051082.1:0-14962 GCA_007258455.2 Sequoia sempervirens
AAAATTGCATTTCAATTCTTTCATATGATTGAAAAAAATGTAGAAATTTATTGCAAGTTGGAAAACATCATGTGTTGTGATTTTTTTCATTCTACTTGTTCAAAAGTAAAGGGTGGAGAGCACAGAGGAATTGGAGGTGAGGGATACATAAAATAAACAAAATTGAGGTGAGGGGCGAGTAATCAATTGGGTTGTTATGTGTAGAGTGTTTTACAACAGTATGTGGGTTGCAAGTTTCATGACACCGAGTGTTTTGCAACTTGCAATTTTTCAAAACATGTCATGTTCTGAAAGTTACAATTTCTCATTCTAAACACATAGTTGTTAAATGGTGTTGTTATTTTGAATGTATAGAGATATATGTACATTTATGGATGGTTTATAACAAATACAAACTTTAGAAAGATGTTGTTTGTTATTACCTGCAATTGATATAATGGGGCAACCTTCATAGAACATGATATAGCACATATTATTGAGGGTATGATTACACTGTGTTGGAAAGTGGAATATCTCATACCCAAACATAGTGTAATCATGCCCTCGGCAGCTAATTTAAAATACAGCATACTTATGTTCACCCCATTCTCTTTGTGGGCCTATATATAGAAGATTTAGCCTTGCATGTGGGGCATGATTATGGTGTGTTTGGGTATGGGGTACATTGCACTTTCAAAAAGATGATGTTTCCAAAATGCATTGGTTGTAATTCATTTTCAAAGTTTTCCAAATTTGTGTATGATGTGAACATTAAAATTGCAAAATTTAAAAACCCTCAATAGAAAAGCACATAAATAACTCTAGATATTGGCGCTAAGTATGACATTGATTGTTCTTCTTGGAAAATTGCATACCTAAGGCCACCAAATGGCGTTTACCAACAGACTTGGAAACTCTGAATATAAATGTAAACCCCTTTTTGCAACCTACCCTCCATTCATTTCTTCACAATTTGTATGGAGGGTGACGAAAATGGCAAAAAATTGTGGCAGATATATATACCTGCTAACTTCCCACTATCTCTCCCCTTTTCAAACATATCCAACACGGAAATTGCCTCTGCTTCTTCCTCCAAACGCCTGCAACTCTCATGCGAGCCCCCCCACTTTCAACGAAGCTTTCGTAATTACCAAAATGGCATACTTTCTGGTTTTTCAAAACATGATTCTTGAAAATATTGCCGACGATTGCGGCCACAAGAATTCCAAATAACATTTACAAAAAGACATGCAAAACCCGTTGAATATAAATGAAAACCCATTCACTTCTTCATGGTCCCTATGTAAGATGGCAAAACGGAAAACATTTGTGGCAAATATACATACCTGCTAACATCCCGCGCCTTTGACATGCATTTTTGTAGGGAGAATAGCCCCTCTGCTTCTTCCTCCAAACGCCTACAACTCCCTTCCGAGCTCCCCAACTTTCAGCGACTTTGTGAATGATGAAAATGGCCAGTTTTTTGACATACCAATGTACACAGCCACGTTTTTCCGGCATACGAAGATAGGTGACGACACTCACTAACGACATGGACCTAAACGTCCGTCCGTCAAGTCTTATCTCGTCATCATGCCATCGTATGGAGGGTGTAGCATTCTGTTATCATGTCTAAGACATGAGTTTTTGTAAGGAGAATAGCTTAGCCTTTGATATTTTCTATTTTTTTAGTAAAGTATTTTCTTTTTTTCAATGTACCCATTCACCAACTCGTCGTTTGACCTCACTCAATAGCTATACCATATAAGGTTTACAATATATTGCCAAAGACTCAATGGATTCTGTTTTGACGCAATAAAGTATACTCGGACGTGACAGTGCATCTTAACAACAAAATCATCATATAATAGGAAGGTTCAAACTCTGTGAGAACCCCTCATTTTTATTTTGGAATAAAAGGCTTAATTACGTAAAAAAGACTGTCACGTAAGACCTACGCAATTAACTTGTCCCAACTACTCTCAGATGCATTGCAGATTTAATTTGGAATGAATTATCGGTTATACAATCACCACGTTTGAATTATGAAAAGTACTTTGATCTAAGTGATGAATTTATGTCTTGATAAGAACCAGGCAGATTTGATTGCTCTAGTTCACCAAATGATACGTGACAAAGATAATCGGTTAATCATTGGCATTTACAAAGACGTACTGTCAAAACTTCATCCACAAATGTCAATTCAGGTAGTGGTTAGAACATATAGTTTACTTGCAGCACAGCTGTTTTATGAATTTGACAGTCTTCAAAGTTCAAAGAATGCAAGCAAGTTCTCTACAATGAAAGCAACAGAATCCGGTTTTACATGGTTGTTTTATATGATCAGAGTTGCTTCAAATCGACTCTGAGCTGGTGGTCGACCTCTTTCGACCAAGTCGGCTAGTCCAACTTCTAAGCTTCTGTATTAAAAATATTATTGCTTCTTCCTTGTCGAAAGCGTTGCTTTGGTTGCAGGCCACTGAAAATTGGATCTTATCGTTACATTTCAATCTCATACATTTAAAACATGATTTCCCACAAAATTTTATTTCTTTGAAAGGACTGATGACCGTCGGGCAACTAATTAAAAACATGAATCTGATTAGAGCTTGCAGCTACCTAACATAAAATATGTAAGTAAATTGTTGCACGCTAGAGCCAACAACTGTTGCATTTCAGTGCATGTTTGCTTATAAAATCATGAACCTCCTTGAGATTTTTTTTATATTTTAAATAGAAATTGTGTTGAGAAGAATAAGGAGGAATTACCCACTTGAGTTTTTCAGCTATACTGTTCATAGAGAGAGCAGTTATGGCCATTCAAACTACCATAAGCCTGCTTGTTATGATGTTTGTCACTGTTCTGCTTCCATCTGTAGCTGTGGCCAAGACAAGGAATTACAATTTTAATGTATGCATTTGCATATGTATCTGATTTCAATGTTCTTCCAAGATCAACTTGCAATGTTCTTGCAAGATTAATTGTGTATTTGCAAGAATGCTTCTGGGATAAATTGTGTATATCATTTTGTATCAATGTTTCGGATGAGTGCAATCCAAAACATTGATACAAAAAATATACACAGTTTATCTCATGCGCTGTTGAAAATTTATTCCAACTATCAGCTGTGTTGTTTCATAAGGTTTCCATTTCTTGAGTTTGTCTACGGATCAAAGCCAATGTTGTGTCCAGTGGAAAGACTTGAAATGTCAGAAACTAATTAAACTACATAGTTGTTCTTGGAAGAAAATTGCAATGTGTATATGTGCTTTAATATTATTTTCATTATTCTTATTAGTTCATGAATAAACCTTCTTTGACATATTTCATTTCCTTATTACAGATACAACTTCAGAATGTGTCCCGTTTATGCCATACAAAGTCTATTGTCACAGTGAATGGGAAGTTTCCAGGACCAACAGTGTATGCAAGGGAAGGTGATACAGTGCTTGTAAATGTGACAAATCATGTGAAATATAACATCACTATTCACTGGTATAGCTAAAAACTTTGACCTAATGTTTGGTTTGCTTATGCTTATTTTACTATAAGTTTCCTTTCTTTTAATATGGTATAAGGATTGCCTATTAATGGTATGTTCAATATAGTTTAAACTTTATAATGCTTGTAAATAGCTCACTGGTACAGCTAAAAATATTGACCCAATGTTTGGTTTGCTAGTTTTTACTGTGTGGTTGTTTACAAGGGTATAAGGATTGCTTCTTGATGGTACATTCATATGGTTTATAGGCATGGAATACGGCAGTTTAGAACTGGATGGGCAGATGGGCCTGCATATATTACACAATGCCCAATACAAACTGGTCAGAGTTATGTATACAACTATACAATCAGTGGGCAAAGGGGTACATTGTTATGGCACGCTCATATACGTTGGCTGAGAGCAACCGTTCATGGTTCAATTGTTATTTTGCCAAAGAAAACAGTTCGTTACCCATTTCCCAAGCCTCACAAAGAACTCACATTGATCCTCGGTGGGAAATGAATATTTTACATAAATCTAATGTACACAAAATCTTTTGAACTTTCAATTTGGTTGAAGGAGACTCTATTTTCAAAGTTTATCTGATATACAATGGTTTAAAATGTGCAGGAGAATGGTGGAATGCAGATGTGGAGAGTATTGTCAGCCAAGCTCAGAGCTCAGGAATAGCAGTCAACACTTCTGATGCACACACTATTAATGGAAAACCAGGGCCCCTCTTCAGCTGCCCTACCAAAGGTTAGCAACAATTTACGCTAAGTGTATACAAACCTAAGGATGATATACCAAAGTGAAGAGAAATTTAGACGTTGAAGGAAATCAATTTACGCAAATACTGAATGTAGCCGTAATTTATAAAAGTATAGATAGCTTTAAAATGAAAAGTAGAAGCCGTTTTTAGTCAGTTCCAAACAGAGACCATGAAAGTAATTTGGAAGCCACATATCTTCAATTTAATGAGTGGAATGTTTTAAAGTATTTGGTTTCTTCGCTGCTGCTGATGTATAGGAAAGTCGGATGAATTGGGATCCTCTTCTCCTGTTACTGTTTGTCATCCCTATAGCATTGTATTTGTTTGTATGTTTTTATATTCCAGATTCAAAATCCATGTAAACTACCTAGATATACTTGCCGATTTTGCTTGTGGCTCCTGGGAAAATTCACTATAATTCACTGCAGGAAAATTCACTAATCATGACGCTACTAAGTAAAATTCTACCACCAACAATTCACCCCATGAAAAATTAACTAACCATTAAAATTAATTTGGTTAATTTTTCCGCAGCAGTGATGGCTGGTTGATTAATTATTGGCAGAATGAGATTTCTAAGGAGTGGTATACGATTTTATATGCCCATTTTTTTTTAAATATGGCTGGCAGCTGCATTAATTTATAAATAATATTTTAGAAACATATTCATTAAAAATAAAAATATTACTTGGTTTATTGAGTTTGTGCACTCAAAGATGCTGTAGTGTGGTGCTTTGACATCAAAAATTACCATACATCAAAACCAAAGTTTAATAGTTGGTCTGGAATGATGGGAGTGGGACATTCAGTTTAGAATTGATTCAATTTTTGTTATCTTTGTTGCAGATACCTTTACACTGTCAGTTAAACCAGGAAAAAGGTACCTTCTCAGGATAATAAATGCTGCTCTCAATGGTGAACTCTTCTTCGACATAGCAAATCATCAGATGACAGTGGTAGAGGTGGATGCATTGTACACCAAGCCTTTACAGACCAAATCAGTTGTGATTGCTCCTGGACAAACTACAAATGTGTTGCTTCTCACAAACAAAAAAACTGGCAGGTATTTCATGGCAGCCAGAGCATTTCAAGATGCCCCTCTTCCCCTAAACAATCAAACTGCAACAGCAATCTTGCAGTATGTGGGCACCACCATCACAAATTCATCTTTTATCACCATGCCCAAAATTCCCTCTATAAATGATACCCTGTTTGCAGCCAATTTCAGAAACTCCCTAAGAAGCATAAATTCTAAAAACTTCCCTGCTAAAGTCCCAAAGTCTGTAGACCGCCATCTCTTTTTCACAGTAGGGCTTGCCATTAATCCATGTCCAACCTGCATAAATGGAACCCGTCTACAGGCTGCCATTAACAATATCACTTTTGTGAAGCCCACCATTTCTCTCTTGCAAGCACATTACTTCAACATCAGTGGGGTTTTCACCCCTGATTTCCCTGATAATCCCCCCACACCTTTCAATTACACTGGAAATCCTCTGAGCAACCTGCAATCAACTAATGGGACCAGGCTCACTCGGCTTTCATACAATTCAAGAGTACAGTTGGTGCTTCAGGACACCAGCTTGTTGAGTACAGAGAATCATCCATTTCATCTGCATGGCTTCAATTTCTTTGTGGTAGGAAGTGGGATTGGGAACTATAATCCTAACAAGGACCCTGCCAACTTTAATCTGGTTGATCCTCCTGAACGCAACACTGTGGATGTGCCAAAGGGTGGCTGGGTGGCATTTCGATTCAAAGCTGACAATCCAGGCATGTTAAACTTACTGAAATCTTTCCATTGTTAAGCATGTGTAAAATTTTCTTAGATCAAAGTTTTAATCATACTCGGTGATTAATGTTAGCATTTTAGATTGCAGTTCTGATTTATTATCAGGATGGAATTGTCTTTTCAAAAATGGGACTCCTTTTACACTTCATAATTCATCTTTCTTTAAGAAGTTGTTCATCATCATTTTAGATTACACAATATGATTAAGGACAACTTTATCCTAATGTGATCTAGAATGGTGATGAATTATAAAGTCCAATATGCAAGGACTACATCTTGATAATGCATGAAATGTGTACTCCAAGATATTGATGTAAGACTTATATGAGACTAATGATAATATGTTGTTCTGAATGTCAGGGGTATGGTTCATGCACTGTCATTTGGAATTGCACACTACATGGGGATTAGAGATGGCATTTCTGGTTGACAATGGAAAGGGACCCAACCAATTCTTATTTCCTCCTCCTAAAGATCTACCCAAATGCTAAATTTTTTAAAATTTTGATTATATTTATTGATTAAGAATAAAAAGTTATGTCATGAGTAAAAGCGTAAGTTCTTAATTTGCATGTAAAATTTTCCCTATTATTTGAAAGTTGTAATAGTATGAAGCACAAGAAATGTTATAGTTGAGGCGGACCTATATAAAGTAGAAGTATAATCAAACAATTTATATTTCAATTTTGTTGAATGTCGCAAAGTTTAATTATGAGTTGGGAGTCCAAAATTAAAGCTATGAATCTCCTGAAAAAAACGCTTGGACTCTTTGTGGTCTACAAGAAGTTCCAAGTTATTTATTTTGTTGGTAGGCAACCTTAAATCAAATGGTAGTAGAGATTGGAGGCATGGTTCTATGTAGGTATCAATAAGAAATCAAAATGTCAATAGATTTAGAATCCTCAAATCTCCTCAATTGTATGATAGTTTTTTTTATTTGTGCTTCTTTCAATTTGAGATTGAAATACACAAGAATATCTGAAAGTTTTAGCAATTCATTCTTTTAAAATAAAATATATATAGATGATATTTATTTTATATCTTCTGATTTAATTGATAATAAATAATATGGTGGAAACATTTTGTTCAAAAATCTTCTTAACATAGCTTAAATAAATTTTATGTTCCACCATTTTCACATAAAAATGATTTACAGACCTTAAAAAATCTATATATATATAATAACACATTTTATAAAGTGGAATTGTGTTGGCATCTATCTTCTTTATTTTGATCTTCACAATTTTTATTATTGTAGACAATTAAATTTCTTACATTCATTTTCATACAGCACTCCTATCTCAACATCTAATAACACCCCTTCATTAAAATAATTCATTTTACATTAGTTAATCCATTTTATCAAAATTTTATTATTTAATTGATTTAAATGAATTATTTATCAACAAGTATTCAAATAAATCTATTATCCAAATTAAAAAATAAATAGAAGCCAAGCATATTAAATTAAATCAATTAACTAATTGATCAAAATAGTTAACAAATGTTTAATTAACAAATCAAAATAAAATTAGTTAACCTGGTTGATCAAAATAAATAACTAGTAGTGGCATGCAATGATGCAACAATCACCGACAGGGTGCACCATGAGAGGATCGTGAGGAATTTGAACGGAAGGAATTAGAGATTGTTTTTACTCATTATCAATTATTTAATTAATTAATTATCAATGATTTCAATAAATTTGTAAATTACTAGTTTTGTTGGTGAATATTTTGACGTAGCAGCTAATCGAGATTAAAATCCGTAGAGTATATTTTAATAGAGAAATATATTTGAAAGGCATAATTAGATGGATAATATGAGTATGGCTTATGTAGAAACTGTTTTACATCTATACACTTATTTTGAGTATTATACTCTATTGTAAACTCTATATTATAGTGCACTTCTTTAATGTTATGTGAGAAGCAATGCACCAAAGATTAGAAAGCATTTTCGTATATGAGGAGACTGTTTTCTTGTGCTTCCATATCAGTTATTTTTAGTTGGAAGCTGATTCTAGGAATGTAAAATAGAAACATAGGTTGTTTTCATTTTTTACAATGTATCCATTATTTGCAAAGTCAATTAATTAATTATCAATGATTTTAATAAGTAATATTAGGAAAAAAAATATTTAATAAAATGTTTATTTATAAATCACATCTTCTGAATTGAATACAATTGAAATTTCTAAAGTATTAGTTTTCTTAATAATTATTATTTTTGTCCAAAATTTAAGGTATTTTAATCAATTTTTGATTCATTAAAATGGGAAAATCTTTTTTGTGTCCCAAAATCAAATTTACCAGTTACAAAGTGGCTACGAAATTGTACATTATGTGTTATCTTCCTAAGATGAAATTAACAAGTATGGTTTTAAGCAATTGATTCGTTTAGTATGGTTATGTGTTTTGGAAAAGTGATTCCATTAGTTTAGTTATAATGGTGATCAGAAATGGGTTTTGCAAAAAGTGAAGATGTTGGAAGTAAACTTAGTAATTTAGGGATTCGAACGACATGTATACTCTATGAAGGTATTTTAATTGAATTAGAAGTTACACATTATTTAGAGGGAAGATCATAAAGATGTCACCAAATATATAAAACAATTTGTGTAGAAATATATATATGTAAGAAGAAATGTATGGTGTTAAATGTAGAACTATAAAACCCACGCTTGTTTGTCTTCCATATGGAAAACATAATAGTAAATCTATACAATAGTTTGTGCATATACATATATGTATGTAACAAAGAAATGACTGATGTGAAATGGGAAAGCAAAAAGCTCATGCTCATTTTCCACCCTGCCATATTGGCATCATGGAGCCGCATGGACTCTAGCCAAACCCCAAGAGAAGTATGAAACATCCAGCAAAGATGTTGTGGTGTTCCATTGTACATTGTACAACAGGAATGTTGGGAAACTCTGTTGTTTGCATATATAATATGTGATATTGTTTTCTTAACTTGGTTTTCACATCTGTTTCCATGCTTTAATCTAGTTCCTGCAAATAGAATAGAAAGTTATGTTAGTAGATAACCAAGGGAAATAAAAAAGGAAGGATCAAGAGCAAGTATAGGGGTAAAATTAATATATATAGTGTAAGCCTGAAAATAGTGAATAATTTCTACAATTAGTTAACCAAGGTTGTCTATCGAGAATGAGAAAGTATGAAAACATAATAGTGAATGTATAGAAGAATTTGTGCATATACATATATGTACGTAACAACAAATCAATGATGTGAAATGGGAAACCACAAAACCTATGCTCGTTTTCCACTTTGCCATATTGGCATCATGGAACCGCATGGGCTCTAGCCAAACCCCTGAGCACGAGAAGTATGAAACATCCATGAGAGATGTTGTGGAGTTTCATTATACACCGTACAACAGAAATCTTGGGTGAACTTTGTTGTTTCCATATATAATATTTGATATTGTTGTGTTTTGTTTGGTGTGAGAACTTGAAACCAAGTGTAACTTGGTTTTCAAATCCCTTTACATGCTTAAACGTAGTTCCTGCAAACAAAAAACAAAGGTATGTTAGTGCACAACCAAGGGAAATAAAAAAGGGAGGATAAAAAGTGAGTATAGGGGTAAAATTAATATATACAATGGGAGGCTGAAAATAGTGAATAATTTCTGCAATTAGATAAACAAAGTTGGCTATTGACAATGAGAAAGTATCATACTTACATATAGTGTTGATTGTGTCCAACAGGGATGAGTTGCATTGAACTGAGCCGTAGGAGCATAGAAGAATTTGAAATAGAGATGCTAAAATACACTAATTTTCTTGAATGCATATTGAAATTTCTGGAGGAATCTAAATAAAATAATATACATATAAAATAAAAGAGGCTAGCAGTTGTCTTTTATTAACATGTTTCATGATATTGTTGTGCCCTCATCTGTTTAACTATCAATAACATTTCATGATATTGTTTTCCACTCATCTATTTGAAGCTACCTCTAACAGAGTAGTCTATTGTTCTTCTAACAAGGATTATTTTTAATCTTTAAAATTATGTAATCTTTAATGTGGTTCATTTGTTTGGATGGAATATGTTATCATTAAGATGTATTGTTGTATATATAGATAAATATATATATATATATATATGGATATATATACCCTTTTATTTTGTGCTTTATTATTGAAATGTTCAGACAAAGGCAAAGCCAACCCATTGAGTAAGAAAAGTAGGTAAGGTCAATGGAAATCTCAAAACTCTTACCATATATCACATGATAATAGAAAATAGAGACTTTGTAAAACAACCATTAGGAAAAACATCTTCTAGGATCACATAGATAGATGGAAAGCCATTCAATTGTCTGATAGAAGACAAAGTAACCTAAGTAAAGAAAACAATGACAAACACCTGCATAGTACAGAAGCCACAGTTTTAGTTGTTTGTGTTGAAAACCTTTGCAATAATAATGTTATTTAATCATTGAGAGAAGGAAAGAGATAACAATACAAATTAATCATTTATGTAAACCACCCATGCAAAAATGATTTCCACTCCATTCCACCATCAGCTTTGAGCACCTGTGCTTAAAATGGATTTAAATGCAAACGCACTTAAATGAGTCAACATAATGTAAAGCGCTAAATAATAAATGGTTCTTCCAATAGTAGAACTTCATCAAACTACACTCTCCCACACATAGTATTGAATATTGCATTTGCTTCGTCCACCACCATTGTGCAATGAGAGGATGCATGTCAGCGCATAGAGTATATATTTCTGAAAGCAATATAGGGGAAGGTGAAAACAGTAAAATGGTGAGCAGATGATTGTATACATCAACATTTTACATATAGATATACACATACATATACATATACATATACATATACATATATATACATACACATACACATATATATACATATACATACATGTATATATACATATAAATATATTATTATAAAAATACATATATATATATATATATATATATATGTATACCTACAAACATACTTTTCACCCTTCGTTTACCAATTGTAGTTATCTTTGTGTAGCATTGGCATTATACTCATCACCATATGACCATTCAGCAAGAATAAGTAGAGAATCAGAAGTATGAACAATTAATAAATCATTTATGCAAAATACCCATGTGAAACATACATATATATATATATATATATTTGTATACGTGTATACACATGTATACATATACATATATACATATATACTTGTTTGAAGCATATGTGGGGATTCTCGACAGCCTAGCCATGCAGAGGGTTTGTTGATGCTTGGGGGGCCGCCAGCTGGCAGGGAGGGATCCATTTTTTTTTTTGTGGCAACGTGGGCGTTCGCAATTACGTGGGTTGGTGGTGGTGGAGAACAGCATCATTTCTTTTGGGAGGTGTTGATGTGGACCTCCTGGAAAATACATGGGTCGTGGGCGCAAGGAGGTGATCTCCTCAAAAGACGGAAGGTGAATGGTAAGTGCTTGCTCGGTAGATGGTTAATGCATTTTGTGGTTGTACAATGGAGGTAGATGAAGTAAATGTGTACGAACAAAGTAAGTGATATTTTGAATGCATATATGCATATACATACATATATAGATGTCGGCATATATATGTATATCTATACATATTAAATATATAGATATACACACCTTTATTGAGATGTGTATATATACGAAGTTACTTTCACGAGTGTAAAGCCATATTCTTTGTAGGATCTCTTTGTATCTGTTCAATTTATTTGTTAGAAGTTCTAAATAGGATTTTTGTCAGCCCAACTATGAATAAGAGTGTGGAGAAATACTAGTAAAGCCTCTTTGAGTAGCAATGTCTAAATAGAGGAAAAATTGAACCCATATATGTACTTAAGGATTTATATTCTTGTTGTTCTATATTCCATTGTTTCTATTAAGATAGATGAACCAACAAGTAGCAATATATACAAATGCTTGCATATAGGCATTTATATTTGTTTACATTTTGTTTTTTGTTTGAAGTTTCCCATGGGATTTTTGCCAGCCGAGCCTTATATAGTATTTGTTGTGTAATAGGTGTGTTACAATTTCTCTGTTTCTCTATAATATTGAATTCCAAGAAATGAAGCTTTTATTTTGTGTGTAATGTGTGAGGAATATACATATATATATATACACATCTTATATACATATGTATGCATAAAAACATGCATATTTTACTAACATTTTTGTTACAATTTCCCTATTTCTCTATAATAATGAATACCAGATGATGCAACTGTTGTTATAGAATTACACTATTTTTTCACAGACTGAAAATAAAATGTGCAAAGAGAAATTGTGGTGTTGGTTTTATGCGCATAATTCCTCAATAGACAAATTTCGCTTATCTAAGTGTGAATTGACTATTTCAGACCACATTGTATATATATACACTTTTACTCTGTATACTCATTCTCTTATCCTTCCTTTTTTTATTTGTGGCGATGTAGCTTGAATTTTCAATGAAGCTTGTGAGGTAATATTGATTTTTACATGGGTTCTTTGCATAGATGATTAATGTATTGTTAATGTCTTGTTGTTTTATATTTCTATCTTTTGTGTTATACCCATTTTTGACAATTGGAAGAGATTATCAGTCTTTGGTAGTGGAGAGACTATAGTAAAATCTTGTTTCTTTTGTCAAAAAAATATAGATAGGCTTACTAATTTTTTAATATTGAGTGGTATTCTAATACCTCTTTAACAATTTCTCAATTTCTCTATTTCACTAGCTTGTGTTGTGGCAGAAGATGTCATAGACTTAATCTACTAGTTTATTTTGTGGCAATATGGACCTTAGTAATTACATTGGGTTGGTGCTGATGGAGATTGTTGTCCTCAATATAGGGAAGTGGACTGGTAAGTGTTTGTTTCCATGAGGACCAATGGGTCCTGCCATTGCACAATGCTGGTAGGTGAAGTAAATGCAATATTAAAATTCCTCCATGCTCATAAATTTATGCAGGTATACATATTCATACACATGTATATATATAATATATATACATAGATACATGTATATATATATACATATTTACACATGTATATACATATTTCATATGTAGGCAACACTACAATAGATCTTTCAAAAATGCAGCTTAATGAATACATTTTCTTCCATTACAAAGAAAAAGAAGAACAAAAAATTATAGTTTGTTATAGAAAGCTTTGAACAGATGATGGGAAAAGAGTATTATGCAACATATACACATACACATGCACACACAAACACACATGTATACAGGTATATACATGTGTATAAATATGTATATATGCATAAATACATGTATGCATGTTTTACTAAGAGGTGTGTTACAATTTCCCTATTTCTTTATAATACTTAATATCTTCTTGTTGTATGTTTCTGTCTCTGAGGTTAAACATATAAAAATCTTGTGGATGATGTAGGTGATAGAAATCCTATCGAAAAATTCTAACAAATAACAAAAACCTTGCATATCTATATATTTCCAATTTTTCCATGCATACATGTCAGCACCATATTAAAATCAAAAGCATAGGACATCAATGAATATGCTAATGTATAGATGGGAATGCAAAAATATATTACATTCATAATTGTGAAAGGGTAGTGTTAGATAAGATGTAGGAATACCTTGTGTGTGCAACTGCCGGCAAGATGAATGTAAGCAAAGAAGGCATTCTTTCCACCTTCCACCATATTTACTCAAGCCGCAATTACATTTCTTACTTAATCCACTGCCATAGTACAACAACCACAAAATGCATTAAACCTATATACTTTATCGCAGGTTTTGTAGCACACCAGTGTTAAAACCCTCCAACCTGCTATCAAAAGGAACAATAAACAGAGCCCAAAAGGCATGAACAATAAATTAATCATTTATGCAAAAATACCAATGTAAAACATGCACATATATATACATGTAAACATATGAACATATATTTGTTGTTTGCATAATGCAACTTAATCAAAGTATACTTTCCTAGACTGCTACACTCAATATCACATTTACTTCGTCTGTATGCATTTACCTTGCCCACCTCCATCGGATAGCAACCACATAATGCATTAACCATTGGGCGAGCAAGCACTTACCATTCACCTTCCCCGTTACGATGGCAACATTTTTCACCACCACCAACCTACATATACATATACATACATATATACATACATACATATATATATATATAGATATATACATACATACATACATACATACATACATATATACATATATACATACATACATACATACATATATACATATATATATGTAGAGAGATATATACACTCTATGCATCTTTGGTGTTATACACATTTTGTACAATTAGTATGATGAAGACTAAATTGTGCTAACACAAAAAGCTGTAAAATCTTTGTGTATATATTTTGATATATTCTAATGTTTAAACCATCCTATTCCTTTTCTAATTATTCATATATATAGAATTATATAGACATGCATACACATATATACTTTGTTATATGTTTATGTGTAATTGCTACTTTACATGTATATCTATTGTTATACATGTAGTTTCACATTCACAGCACAATAGTTTCAAAAATATCAGATTTGTTACAGAACGGACTCAAGGATGACTATTCTTACAATAGCCTCATATGCAAGCAACACCACAATGGCTCTTTCAACAATGCAACTTAACGAATACATTTTCTTGCCTTACAAAGAAAAAGAACAATGGCAAATAACAGTTTGTTATAGGAAGCTTTGAACAGATGATGGAAAAAGAGTATCATGCAACATATTGGTAGAAGCCAAGCAGTCTATGTAACAGTTGTAAGAGGTATTAAGATGATACTTAAGATTCAGATATATGTCGGTCCCCAATGTTTCCATGATAGTTCTTTTACAATTTGTCTATTTCTCTATATTATCTAATGGTAAATAGCGGAGCCCAACTTTA
>VDFB02051083.1:0-38955 GCA_007258455.2 Sequoia sempervirens
GACCCATCCATGTGGGTAACGGTAATCTAGGGCTAACCATTGTATCTAGGGGGTTCACTGGTTGTCATTGATAAGCACAAAAGTGATTGATGCCAAGTGTTACTCAGGATTGTGAAGGAGGTAGCTAACAATGCCACTAAGGTCACAAGGTGGTATAAATGGTGAGAGCTACTTCTTCTTGGGTGAACAAACTTGTCACTGGTGGCCTATAGGCAATTGAAGTTAGAATCCACCAAGTTATGGTAGGTTCACTACTTGTGGAAATCCTTGGGATGGTGGATGGAGTTGCAGTGTAGTATGGGATGTACCGAATACCCTTCCCAGTTGCCAAACTATATACTTAGCCTTGTAGGGTTGAGGATGGATCCGCAATGTAGTATGGGATGCACCAAATCTTCTTCCCAATTGTCTAATGTTGTAGAAGACTAAAGAAAAGGATAGGACCTGTGGTGTAGTGCACTATGCACTGATATTATTTTCTATTTGGGATGTATTATGGACATGTGTTAGTCAACCATTGTGATGTGTAAGACAGTCACTATGTGTATGTGATGTATGTTAGAGCTCTTCACTATGCATTTATGATGAATGTTGGAGTTTTTTACTGTATATGTGATGTATGTTGGATCTTGTCATTGCGTATTTTCGATATATGCTAGAGCTAGTCACTAATGTAAAATCCCCATCTCGAGCACAACAATTTTTTTTTTAAAAATTCACAACAACTACCAACTTAACTAACCAAGCATCTTTCATCTAAATCTGAAGTGTTAATTTTAAAGGTTTTTCATTCATCTTGGCAACAATAAATCAATGTCACCACTTATATGCTTACACTCAAAAGTGTTAAGCTCCTATAGCTAGGGCCATTCCTGGATCTAGACCTAAACCTCAAGGGTTCATGGCAATCCTGCCTATGTATCCCCTTGTGGGAATTAGAGGCTTCATAGTTCACCCCATAATGTTAGAGGGAGTTCATTCACTGCTCTTACATGAGATCCTTGATCTCATTTTTAACCCATGAATATTAATTAAGTACATGTAAGATATAACTTATCCAATTATAATATAATAGTAATAATTTTTTTCATCAAGTGTTGGGTCCATACCAAACATTACCAAACATTAGTGCACAAACATTCATAATATTCACAGGGGGTCATTCATACCATAATCTCAAAGATCATACACAATGGCTATCACAAGCATACCTCCATATACACAAGATAACTAGCTCATACACATCACAAGTACAACAATGCTTGGATCATACACAAATCATAAGTACAATGGTGATTAGATCATATGTACATCACAAGTACAATAATGATTGTCTATATCATACATAGATCACAAGTACAATGGTGATTAGCTCATATGTTCTCCTTACACGGTTTCTCTCAAGGAACATACTCTTAGGTTTCCATACTCAAGATTTCATAACACTCAAGTACCATTACTCAAGGAGGTTACTTGAACCATAGTAAATTAATATTCATTCTAACTTTCAAACACACCAAGTATCACTTTATTGACATACAAGTTGGGTGTAATACAAAACACAAAATTACCTTGGTTCACATAAACCCATAGGAAAGCACTTGCATTTGAAATTTATATATTAGATTCAATATTGAGGTTCTTATGCTCAAGGGGTCAATAGATATCTTTGAAGGACATCCTAGAGTATTTATAAGCTTGTTTTAAGTTATAACCATTGCTCAAATCCTACTTAAGAAAGTTGGAAACACTATATCCACTAGACATTTATATGATAACATAATCCCATTAATAATATTCAAAGTCCATGTTAGAAAAAGTTTAATTGTGCTATTCTTGAAAGAACTGGTTCTAATGAACAAGTTCATCACTGATTCATTTTAGTATGGGAAAACAATATTATATTAGTATTATTAGGCCCACTAAGTGAAAACATGAATATTGTAAAAGTGGTTACTTTAGTAAAAATTCATATGGTATAATTGATCTCGAATGGGTTTAGATCATATCTTAGAACAACATTGATTGTAAAATCAAGAAAGAAAGAAATATACTCTAATCATGAATGTTGGATTATTTGGTAGGTGAAAGAATTTGAGTCTACAATAAAAGATTAATTATTTGAATAGCTGTACGTTGGGTCTTATAGGAAATAAGATGGCAAATATTTCTAAATCAAATATTGGTTGACCCCACTTTATCTCTATTTATATAACATAGGAAACACTTACTAGAAATAAAAAAAATTGTTGATTGATCATGAAGGCCTACTTTCTTTTTATCAATAAAGAGGTGGAAATACAACAATCTAACTTAGCTAGACCTCTACTCCTCATCAATACTCAATAAAAGGAAATCAACATTAAAAAAAAAAAAAATGTTTCAATACTATTAATCTAGGACACATACCACTCAATTGAAAATAAAACCATATAGTCTTATCAAAATTCTATTCATATATTTTAAACAAGAAATGAATACTTTTGTAGCCTCTTGATGAGTCCTCCAACCCAATTTCAACCCCTTCTAGATATCTTAGGTTCTACATATGGTGTGGAAATCACCAATATCTTTGAATACAAAAGCATGAGGTGATAAAATAAAAACTTTGGAGGTGTTTGGGTTCACCAAAAAATGCACATTATTACAATACTACCTTATAACTCTTGTTAAAATATAGTTTTTCTAGTAATTTCTTATCTAAAATTTATAGTTATGGAATATGCATAAGCAATATGGCATGATTAAAATAATAACTTTCTAGGTACAAAAATTGTAGCCTCCAAATTCAAATAGTTTCCTCTCACCAACTATGTGATGTACTTACCTTAACTACTTGAATATAAATTTAGTTCCAAAAGCATCAATGTGATTAGTGGATGATTTTTTTAATTTGGGTACTAGTAAAAGTTCCACCTTATTATATGATAATCAAGCTATTTTAATTTTACCAAAGACTCCTACTTAAAAAAAAGGAGAGAAGAACCTTGAAGATCATGGGAACTTCACTCAAGGTAAAGTATTCCATCATAAAATTTCTCTATAGTTATGTTCATCCATTTGTCAACTAGAAGATATACCAAGATAAAAAATAAATAGGCTAGAATCTCAACAATCACATATTAAACCTCTAAATATAGTACCAAATTTGGACACTTCATGTTTTCTTGTATTAAGAATGATAGGTGATGCCCCCTATTAACATTAAAGGGAAGTGTTAGATTCTTTTTTATTAGGAGTCATTACCCTTATGGCACATATATTATTCTAATATAAGGTTATAAAAACCTTTTGCATTATATGTTTTAGTAACAATATCCCACTTAAAATAATTATAGTCTAATAAATATTAGATTATTGATTATTTATAAATTTCAATTTTTAATGTGTGATTAATACTCCTTTAGGTATTTTTCCATTTGTTCTCCTATATTTATGGAGGTTCTCTCTCATTGAAAGTTTGTATGAATTCAAGCTTTTGCACAAGACTAAACCTTTTGTAGTCATCTATGTCCCATTCCTCTTATTGTTCCCATGTGGTCATCTCATTTATTTTTTATCCCCATTTTTATGTCCTTACCCACTACTTAATTTTCCTTTAATTTTGTCCCTCTTTTCCCCTTTGTTAAAAAATTGAAAGCTAAACCTAGACCTAACCCATGTTGAAATTGACCTTTTATCCTTCCAAAATCTCACTTTAATGAACTACAATTTAATGTGACCATCCACCATAAGATGGCCCACTTCAAGTAAGATCTCCTAAAACATTGGTTCTTTTATTCAATGTCAATACCCATAGTTGAACACACACTAGATTATCCTAGAATTTTATCCTCCTTTTACCAAATTAAAATACACAATGATTAATTGCTAGGGCTTCCCACCTTATTGGTTTTATCCTGAAATTCACTTAGCAAGATCTTTAAATCAAGCAATATTTACCTTGTTTTTATATAGCTAGGAAAAGTGAATCTATGAGTTGTTTCTATTGTTTTTGCTACCTCTCCTCATAGATGACACCCCAACATAGATTCAAAATTTCTAAGAGCGATCTATCTTAATGCCCAACCTTTAGGATACTTTTATTAGGCCTCTAGACAATGTTACAATAAAAATCTTCATCACTAGTTGGCCAATTTCAAGGGTTTTACATGGGCGAGCAATTTCTATTTAAATTATTTTAATTTAAAATTCATGTAATTTTCTAATATTTCTACAAGTACTTATTCCCGCCTCTTTCTCTCTTCCATTCAATCCATCTTTGCCCATTAAATTACTTTCCATTTGAACCATTTTCTCTTCCTACCCTCTTAATCCCCATTGTTAAGCCATAGTTTTTGTGTATTCATCTTCCTCTTTATTTCCTTAAAAAAAAAATCGATAAACTCACCTCCTTTTTCTAATTTCACAAATTCAACATACACTAATTGTGACAAAAAAAACAAATTAATTTCACATTTTTAATAGACAATACTCATATAACTTATGTAATATTTTTTTGACAATTAATTGCATAATTCTTGACTAAAAAATATAATTAAATCTTTGTACTAATATAACATTACATAATTATATAATCTATAATATATAGAATGCAAACACAATTTTTTTTTTTTTGCATTTTTCACTGATTTAATGAATAGCGACTTTTCATTTCTTTAACCAAAACAGCCAATTTACAATTTCAGCCCATACAACCACAGAAAATAACCTCCACAGTCCATTAACTTACTGGCTGGTCAGCTCTGATTCCACAGACAATTATTATTTTTGAAATTGATTTACAAAATTATTTTAGTCGCCTGAGATTCGTCCTTTTCCTCATTTCGACAGAGGGTGTTGTGATAAATTTATCTGTCGATGTGAGCTTCTCGACCAGTTGAAAGAAGTCGTTTGTCTCAACAATATATCCAAACTGGGCCTTAATATTCCACCTCTATCTCACATGCAAAATATTGTAGAAAGATGGTAATTTTGTTGTTATCTTAAATGAAAAAGGAAGCCTAGATTTTGTCCTCTATGAAATATATTATGTTTTATGAATTTTTTTAAGGTTTTTATATAATGATCTCTTTGTTATTATAAATAGTTAATTATGCATCCTTCACGATTTTTAGTTCTTTTTGATTCATTTGAGGTACATTTCTATTGCAACATTCCTTCGATTTATAGGGTTAATTATCATGTTGTGATATTTTGTTCCATTAATGCTTTCTTGTGTATATAATTATCATTGATACCTATTATTGTTTGAAACCTTCATTGTTATCATTGACATTTGGTTTTCTACATGTAGTTTTAATTTCTTTTGTAAAATTAATATATCGCTATAACTATGATTATGAGAACCCTAGTTATTAATACCCTTTGCATCATGGTATTTTCTTGACATGAACATGTTGAAATTCATCTATCAGCATGCCATTAACCATTAGTACATGTAATTTGAGAGAGTTTCTTCATTACCCAACTACAACAACCATGGTACTCATCATTTTGTGTACCTATAGTACTCAAGTGCATCGTTAGTGAATAACTAACTTCTTGACCACATATTGGTTGGCCACACTTTGCCTCTATTTTTATAGCATAAGAAACACCTATTAGAAATAAAAAAATAATTGTTGATTGATCATGAAGGCCTACTTTCTTTTTATTAGTCAAGAGGTGGAAATATAACAATATAACTTAGCTAGACCTCTACTCCTCATCAATGCTCAATAAATGGAAACCGAAATTAAATTAAAAAATATTGCAATATTATTAATCTAGGACACATACCACTATTTATTGAAAACAAAACCATATAGACCTATCAAAATGCTATTCAAATATGGTGTAAAAAGCAACAAGAGTTTTGAATACACAAGCATGAGGTGATAGAATGAAAACTTTCATTTGGAGGAGTTTGGGTTCACCCAAAAATGTACCTTATTATAATGCTACTTTATAAGTCTTATTAAAATATATTCTTTTTCGTCATTGCCTATCTAAAATTTATAGTCATGGAATATGCGCATAAACAATATGACACGATTAAAATAATAACTTTGTGGGTTTAGAACTTGTAGCCTCCAAATTCAAATAGTTTCCTCTCACCAACTATGTGATGTAGTTTATCTTAACTGCTTTAGGCTCAAAATTTATCTGTAAAAGATCCTTTCAAGACTTACATAATAAAGATTTAAAATATAGTCTAAGATTTTATGCATTCAAATTTTAATGAATAAAAATAATTGATGTAGACCATTTGAAATTTAAAATAATTAAAAGACACAAAAATTATTTATCTCTATTACTTGAATTGTTTATAAGTTAATTTAAGTAGATAAATATAACAATATCCTACTTTTATTTCACCACACTTTGTTTTAACAAGAGTTCACAATTTCATAGTTTTGAGAAATCGTGTTGATCACATAAGTCTAGATCTATTTCAAAATCTTTCAATTCAATCTTTCTCACTTTTATTCATATGAAGAAATAAGTGATTAATATTGAAGGTTTTAGATCTATTTCCTTATGAAATATTATCTAAAAAGTCATATATCCAAAGTGATATCCAATTGTCTAAAAGGTATTCTTGTTCCTATAATCTCTGAGGAACATGGGATTTTGCATATAAGGTAAATCATAGATGGAACAATCATGGTGTAAGGAGTTGATTCACTCCTTAAAAGATATTAAGATGAAATTCACGATTCTCAAACTAGATAGCTCTAAAGCTTATGATATTGTTTACTAGAATTTCTTGGATTGTGTTTTGGAGAATTTTTAGTTTTTTAAAATTAGAAAGCTTGGATAAAGAGTTGTTACTCTTTTTCTAGTTCTTAGTGATGGTTAATGGCTTGATGAAAGGTTTCATTCAAGCCTCTTAAGGTCTATGGTAAGTAGATTGTATCTCCCCCTCTACTCCTTATTATAATAAAATATTTGGGTGGGTAAATTCATCCCTGATTTTTAAAGGATACCTAAAGGGGATACAATAGGTATTCATCCATAGGAAAAAGAAATTACTCACCAACAATTTGTTGAGGATAACATGCTATTTACAACACCTTCTATTATGGAGTATAGAGTCATTTGAGATTTTTTTGGAGACTACAAATAGAAGTTTAACAGGGAGATATCAAAGTTATGTTTCTTTAATATAAATAATAAGAAATGATCCTTTAATATCAAGAAATGGGAGATGAGTTTATAGAGTGGCTAGATGAAACAAATTAATGGATGCTCCAGATTATCTTTTGGTTCTACATAATCTACCTATTACTTGTTAATATCTTCTAAAATGCATTTACCACTTAATAAGTTACTACATGATCCATTACCCCATGACATATTAAAAATTAATGCATCTAGAGTTATCCTACAATATTTCAATGCTAATTCTTTTTGTAACTATCATCAAACAACTAACCACTTTACATATAGAAGTATAAGAAAAAAACAAACATATATATTTTAGTATATAAATCATTTTATCTTACAATAATATACACAATCAAAATGAAATCACACCATGAATATAAAGCTCACATATATTATTATAAAAAAATAAATAATATTGATATATCTCCAACATTTTTCCCCACTTTAGTCTCACCACACAACAATGATTATTCTTAGACATCACATAGTTGAATAATGATTATTCTCAGACATCATATAGTTGAACAGTTACAGACCAACAAAATTAAGATAAATATTTACCATCTTTTAATATAGATACTATTATCTATGTAACCACTAAAGGGAGAACTAAGAAGCCATAATGCAATTGCCATTTGGCACATTCCGTGCCCATGTCTTTAACTCAGAGTTGTGTTTCAGACTGTTACTTTTATGTCTGCATATCGCTCAAAGAATGCCGTGGGTTTTTCCTCTTTCAATTTTAAGCAATTCATGTAATCCTCCTCAAATTTTGAGAAGATCAAAGGCCTGTACCGTTGTGGATGTTGGTCGTCCACAAGCTCAACCGGAGCCCGAATTTCTTTATGCGCCGGAAAGCGAACAAAATATGGCACCGAAAACCGATCAACCCACCCTTTACACACCACCCGATGCTCTGCGCTGCGGTATATGCCGTTGCTCCATGCCTGCACTCAACAGATCTTTATCTTCATCAGCTATTTCTATTCATAACTTTATACTGCACATAACATATGGGCTTAGTATCAGTTTAATTAACACCTTAAATGAGTCGCCCAAATTGACAATGAATGAATGAGAGAGAGGCTTCACATTCAACCACTCCCCTTCCTTGGATCGAACCTGAAGTCCCCCCTCTTTATCTTGGTAAAGGATTGTAAAGCAACCAATATCTGTGTGAGCAAATATCATCTCCTCGTCTACAGTTTTGGCATCAGAAATGTAGTGGTTTACTCGCAGGTAAGCTTTGCATTCTTCGAAATGAAAATTATAGAAATTCTGGACATCCAGGCCTAGACTGGCAATCATGATTTTACAGATCTTATGTGCGAGCTCTGCCACAAGTAAAGAGTATGCTCGGAATGTCTCGCTGGCATTCGACATAAAAACGAAACTTTTTATGAGACAGATTGAATCTCAAATATTTAAGAAACATAAACCCTCGAAATTAACGTACCTGAACATTGATCCTCCCTCCTCCTGTGGCCATATCTTGTTGGACAATTCCTTAATCGAATCGGATTCTGGTAAATTCAACATGGTGAAGCTCTCTGCCTTGGGCGTGCGATAGTAGCTCATCACTGGATCACAAGTGACGACTCTTTCTTTGGCTTCTGCCGGCACAGAACATAATTGGCGGCTCTGGAACTCCACTTGTTGGAGAAGATCAACTGGAATTCCATGGTTTCCGACATAGAAAAACCCCCATTCTTTGCAGGCTTCTCTAGCCACTGCTAAGGCAGGATTGTTTTGAAGGCAGTTTAGACCTTCACCATTAAAGTCAGATGGAAATTGTGAAATGTCGATTACAGGGAGATCGACATGAGATTGCAGCGAGGAAGGCATGATGCGAATTTGCGCAATCTCAAGAAAATGAGAAAATTTATTCAAGTGATTACTTTTGTGACTCTTGATTCTTAAATAGCATTTTGTATATGAGATGGAGGTGGATTTTTCAGGCACAGTTTGGATGGATTGTTGAGACAAACGATGACTTCTTTCGACTGGCGGACAAATATATCAATTTCAGTAATTTTGTAATTCAATTTCAAAATTAATATTTGAAATAATGAGGTAAAGTGAGGAAAAGGACGAACATTACTTAGCTGATTGAAATAATTTTGTAATTCAATTTCAAAATTAATATTTGTGCGTGGAATCAGTGCCGACCAGCAAGTTAATGGACTGGCATTGTAAATGGGGCCCTTTTGGTTAAAGAAATGAGAAGTCGTTACAACCCACCTACCCGTTAAATCAATTAAAAATGCATTTTTCTTTTTAAAATGTGTTTTCATTGTTTATATACAAAGTTATACAATCAAGTGACGTTTTATGAAGATTTCATTTTGTAATTTTTAAGTTAAAAATTATGTAGTTAAATTGATAAAATATTACATAAGTTATATGAACGTGTTCACTTAAAAATGTAAAATTAATTTGCGTTGACAATTCAATTAGTATTTATAGACTTTGTTAATGGAATTAGAGGTAAGTATATTAAATATTTGTTATATGAATTTTGTTATTAGTATTTGTTAAGTAGTGTATTAAGCGTTTGGTCAATTTAAAATTTTAATCAAAATATAATAATTGATTAGCTAATTTTGTAAATATAATTCTTATAAGTTTATGCAACAATAAGATAATTTGCATTGATGAATGTTTTTTTTTATTTTTTTTATTTAACTGATTAGAAGGAGAGCTCTGCTAGGGTTGAGATCTTAGCCTTGCTTGTATCTTTGTGATGCCATACTACTCTTTTGAGCAAGAGTTTAAATTAAAATATAGACTAAATTTCTTATTCTTGCCTAAGATTAAATTAAAATATACACTAAATTTCTTATCCTTGCCTAAGGTTAAATTAAATATATTTAAAAAACCTCTTACTCTTTGTAATCTATTTTATAACTCAAATCGTTTATTATTTTAGTCTCCATTATTTATTTTATAAATATAACTAAATTAGGATTAAACCTAAATCTCTCTTTATTTGATAAAGGATAAATATCTTGAATCATTTTAGTAACTTGTTTGTATGAATGATTCAAACACAAGTGCACAAAAAATCAACCTCTTCATACTTAGTTCCAAGGATAGAGGGATATTCATTTCACCAAATTCATCTAAGGTATGATCTTGATCTTATCCATTTAAAACATCATGAACCTTTCGTTCAACAAGACTTGATCCTTTGTCGAATTTTTGTAATTTAGTCAATGTCACCAATATAAACAAAAGGTCACTTGAAAATCCTACATATTTTAGTATATGGATCAACATAAAATAACATCATGAATATAAATATCACATCTATTTTTATGAAAACATTTAGTATTCACATGCATAAAATAAATTTTCTATATATTTAGTCTCACCACATAATTATGGCTATTTTAAGACATCCTTTTGTTCAAAACTAAAAAATAATTTTTCTCATAAAATTAACACAAATATTTACCACTTTTTGATATGAATGAATTATGAAATTGCTATTAAGTTCTTGACCATTTAAAAAATGACATTTAAGTAGAATACACAACAATATGTGGGAGAAAAAGGAATCCATAAATGTAGTAGGTTTTTCCTCTTTCAATTTTGAGTAATTCATGTACAATCCTCTTCAAATTGTGAGAAGACTAAAGGCCTATAGAATCATGGAAATTGGTTTTCCACAAGCTCAAAAATAGTGCCCAAATTTTGTTATCTACTAGAAAGTAAAACATTGCACCAAAAATCATTCAAGCAGCTCTTTACACCTCATCCAATGATCTACACTATGGTATTTTCCACTGGACCATGCCTACACTAAAAGCATGTTTACAAAGTTAGAAAATAAAAGATAATTGATAAAAGAGGATTTAGTGTTGGTGCCAAAGAAAATATTTTTGAAAGTAGATGAAGAAGAAAACTTAAAAAACAAAGATTGAGGATTTTAATGCCAAACTTGACTAAGAAAATAAAGTTGGATCTTTGCCACTTCTTAACATGAAAGAGCTCCTTGGCCTCCTTAGATAATTTAACCTCCAAGTTATCTCTCCTGAGAAAGTTTAGCTCATTGAAGCAATAGAAAAAAACAAGAGATCATCTCATAGCTAGGTTTGATATATTTTTGTCTTCTACCTCTTGTTTAGACAATGATTTTATATGCAAATTTTAAGTTTTAATGAAAGGAGGCCCTAATAATTGATAAAAAAGTTTAACTATTGACCCACATGATTTTCCTAGATGGGTTACTTTTAAAATGGAAAAAATGTGTGGTTGACTCACTCAAAATTTGAAGAATAAAAAGGACTATTTTGGAATGAAAATGTATGTTTTTAGTAAAATTTGAAATCCCCTCAAAATTTAGATTGAAATATTGGAATCAAAAGGATTTTTAAAAAATATTTGGGAAGAAGCCTACTTTATAATAGGACATATATTCAATATATGATTAGATTAGATAGTCATATATGTTCGAATCCATTATGGAAGAATAGGATATCTCATCTAATATTGATGAACTTTATCAATGCAAGGCTCATTAAATTAGAAATGAAAATTTAAAATAAAATAACTTCAAGAGGTAGATAGAAACCTTAAAATTTTCACTTGGCATATAAAATAAGGAGATAAGGGAATCATATCTCCAAGATAGAAGATGGAATTTTAGATAGGAAATAATGATGAATAAAAAATTATAGATTATGTTTTACTAATGATGAATCCCTATCCTGGTTAGTCATGCTAAGAATTATTTTCTCATGTGAATTCATGCTATGTTTAAAGGAGAAGTCAACTTGACACTCTATTCGATATGGAAAGACATAGAGAACTTGGTTTGGATGGTTCCCAACTTTCTTCCAAAGTTGTTGGGGTCTTGGGGATATATTTTAAAATTCCTCAATACCATATTTCTCACTATTTATTCCCAAGAAGAAAGAATAAATCAATATTGAAGATTTTAAATCTATTTTCTTATGGAATACTATCTACAAAATCATATCCAAAGTAATAGATAGTAGAACATAATTTATCCTTCCTAATATCATCTCCAAGGAATATTGCATTTTTTGCAAGGAACACAAATAATAGATGGCATAGAAATGGTGTAGAAGTTGATTCATTTAGTAAAATAAAACAAGAGGAAACACATGCTTCTCAAATTGGATGTGTCCAAGGCCTATAATAAAGTTAACTAAAATTTTATGAATTGTGTTTTGGAGAGGTTTGCATTTTTCTTAAATTAGAATGCTTGAGTAGAGAGTTGGTACTATTTTCTAGTTTTCATTGATTGTCTATGGCTTAATATAATATTTCATTCAATTCTTTCTAGGTATAAGGCAATTATATTCTCTCTCCATATGAAAAGACTTTATTCACCTACAATTTTTTGATGATACTAGATGTTATTTGAAACAAATTCTATCAAAGAATGTAGTCATTAGATATATTCATGAAAACTACAAATAAAAGGATAATAGTAAGTGATTAAAAGTCGGTTTCTTTAATATCAATAATTTAAAGGGAATGGAAATTTTCCTATAGATAATTTTCCTTTAGGAAAGAAAGCTTCTTAGACACCTACCTCTATTTTTCACTATTTGGGTAGGGGGATTAAAAGGAACATTGGTTATATTTCTTAGAGAATCTCAACCAAATTTTTGAAAAATGTATAAGGATAAATGACTATCCTATACAATAAGAGTGGTGATTCTAACAATTATTTTCCAAGCTATTCCCATCTAGAGGTTCTCCCTTCCACTATCTCTTGGAAGTACCATTTCTAGCATTACTAAATTTATACATGAATTTATATGGAAATGGACAAATATAATTTCAAATACCCTCTAGCCTCATGGAGAAACATTAGTAAAAATTAGAAAAAAAAGGTTCCCTTGGCCTTAAAAAACTTGTATATTTAAGAAGTCCCTCTTATCTAAGTTGTTCTAGAGGCTCATCTCAAATAAATATTCTTCTTAGGTCAATGTGCTTAGAGATAGCAAAGACAGGAGCAGGAGCATAGGCTAGGGCAGAGGCTAGTGCACCTAAAGCACACGTTGAAGCATCTCTCGGAGCAGTTCCATTAGATCCAGAAGCATAGGTTCAGGTAGCATCTTATATAGAAGCATCAGTAGATTCTGCCCCTACCATTCTATAGGGATTCAGTCGATGCCCTACTATTTGAAGGGTTGATCCAGTGGATCCAGCCCTACTATTCTAAGGGACTCAGAGATTCTTTTGAATATATTTTTTGGTGACTACTTATCATCATTTCTCACTAGGGAGTACCTTCCTAAAGGATTGAATTTTTAGAAGGGGGTGAATTATATCAAGAATATAATTAGTTGGTCCATATTGTCTATCATTTGTAATGGTATAAATCCCGCCTTTTGACATTATACATGAATCTTTAGAAAGAGATTCTAGATCTTCAAGCCTCAATGCCTATCCTCAAAATATTATAGGGCATCAAATTTAGGGACTATTAAGAGGATAAATTGGAAGCATGTGGTCCTATTAAAAAATGGAAACCTATCTATTTTTAGATGTTTCAGGGGATTTTAATAGGCAACTCAATGCTCTTCTCTAATGATTTAGGTCAATTTGGAGTAGAGAGGAGAAGCTCTTAGAATGTGATTAAAAAGAGGGGGATATATTCTATTAAGGAAGCATATAATAAGCTCCACCATACTATTAGTCATACTACCTTAAACCATAACATGAATTAGCATTCCTTTTTCTTGCTTATCACTTTAGTATGCTTACTTGGAATTAGCTCTAAAGAAAAGGTTTTTGTTGTTGTTGTGGTTAATGCTTTCTTTGTTTAAGTTATGAGAATTTTTCTTGTCACCTTGTTCATTTTTGTGAATTCATGAATGTCATTTGGAATATATTTCTACATATCTTTAATCTTAATTGGGTGTTCCTTTTTTCTCTCAAGCAATGTTTGGAATCTTTAAAGATGTCCTATGATTCTTAATAACTTGCAAGAATTAGGAAACATAATTCTAGCTTTTATTGAAAGTGTAGTTGTAAAAGAATACTAGAATATTCAATGGAAAAGAAAAGACATAAAAAATATATGGAAGGAAATGAAGGAGTCCCACTTTGAAGCATTATTTTTCTTAATATTTCCAAATCTAAAGAAGTCAATCCTTCAAATATTGATATATTGGGGACCTATACCAATATTGATTTTTTTAATTTTATTTGTGCTTTACAAAGTCTAGAATAAGATAATAATGGAACATAGGTGTCCTCCAACCATTAATTTAGTTAAGATAAAATTTGATGGGGTTGTCAAGAACAATCACAAATTTTTCAGGGAGGGAACTATTTTCAATAATCATGAAGGTATTGTTGGTGCTCTACACACTCATTTTATGTTTATTAATACAAATAATGTTACTAAAGTTTAGGGTTTCATCTTGGTTCTTAGGCTTGGAATTTAACTTGGAATAAAAAATTATATTGGAAGTGATTCTAACTTGATTATCAATAGGTTACAAAATGGAAAAATTAGTCACCAATAGTTCTGTAACAATATATGATGATAAATGAATCATCAAATTATTTAAATGTGTTCACTATATAAATAATGTTGTTTAGGAAGGAAACAACATGGTGGATTGGTTGGCCAACCTAAGCCTTCATGAAAATTGCTATTCATGTGTTAAATAGGATTATGATTTTCTAGAAGATAGGAACCTCTAACCCTCAATATAGTTATGATCAATGATTCAAACAAGGTGAATGTATACTCACAAATCCTGTTGATAGGTTATTATGGATGATCCTTGTAGGTTTGAGCACTTTTCTAGGTTATCTTCATTTATTTTGAAAAATTAAGTGATTCCCATCAATTTGGATATGTGGATTATCTTGAGTGTCATAGTAGATATTTATTGTTGGAAGGTTCCTTTCTCCTTTATGCTTCTAATAGGTGTTTCTTATGCTAGAGAAGTAGAGGCAAAGTGTTTCTAGTTGATATGTGGTTAGGCAATGAGTTATTGGTTTAGGTTGCACTTGAGGACAATAGGTACAAGGAATGATGAGGATAATGGTCATTGCAATTGGATAATGAAGTAAAATTCTCACACTACATTTGGCATAAGTGGTTAAAGGCATGTTGATTTAGCATTTTTGTGCTAGGTGTATAACTGAAAATATGTTATACTGCGAATCCTTGCATGCAAGGATACTCAATAATGAGTCCTTGCAAATCAATTCACAGCTCTCTATCCGAGAAGAGCAGAGATTGATGTTGTGGCCCTCAGATTAACCCTGTTACCCCTGCAAATACAATCTCGGAACGAGAGATTCAAAGAGGAGAAGTAAGAATGCCAATCTCCATGAATCCTGTTCTTGCAATGCAACAATGAAAACTAATCTAAATGACTGTAAAATGTAATAAACCAAACTAATTTATTGAAATGAAACTTAATCTACATGCAATGCCATAAATGAATTATTTTGCAAATTAATTTACTATGAAGATTAAGCTAAAATGCAATATTAAACTATATGCTCTAAAAATAAGATGCTTATATAATCAAACTAATGTAATCTCAAATGATAAAATTCAAATTTGCAGCAACAAAATTCGTGTTTCTTTCTTTTTGAATGAGAGGGCTCATTTTATAAAAAGTAATTGAAGGCAAATTCAGAAACAATGGGATAAATAGAAAAACAAATCTTGATTGGAATTCTTTTTTAGTTTATTTCCCTTTTAACTGATTTGTTTCCTTTTTTCATCACAGGATATTCTTGAGAGGATATTTCATTTATTTTATTTAATTTAAGATGATAATATCTCTTTTAATAAAATAAAATAAGATTATGTAATTTAGAAATGAATATTAATAAAATAAAATAAAATTATTTAATTAAAAATAGATTTAATTAAATAGCATCATTTTATTTAAGTAATATAACTTCAATTAAATAACATTATTTTATTTATTAAAAGGGATTTATTTCTTTTGATTAAATAAAATTAATGAAGCATTCAAACCTTAGGGAAAATTGAAACATTTGAAATAGTTATGAATTGATTAAAATTTGATTTGAAAATACGACAATCATTGATTCGGAAAGTTGATGTTGACAAATTAAATAAATGGGGCCCAAAGTCTAGGTGACCATTTTGCATACACTAGGTAGTGTCAACAAGAGGTAGTATATCATAAAATTATGATTGAAAATGACATGAGGAACTAGGCATATAAGAATAGGTGTTGTTCACACAAGAATGTGGTGCAAAGGTTATACATTATGATGATGTACATAGAATTCAATTCTAGTTTATCAATGCCAAGAAATAAGAGACAAGTTTATAGAGTGGCTAGATGAGACAAATTTAATGGATGCTTCATATTATCTTTTGGGCTTAAGTAATCCATACTAGCTAATATCTTCTAAAATGCAACTACCACTTAGTGAGCTACTAAATGATCTATTACCCCACATGACATATTATAAATTAATGCATCTAGATTTTTTTGCAATATTTCAATGCTAGTTCCTTTTGTAACCATCGTCAACCAATCATCTCTTAATAAATATAAGTGTATAACAATAAATCATAAAAAATCGCTTGATAAATATAAATATTTTAGTATATGAATCATTTTATCTTTGCAATAATATACAATCAAAATAAAATCACAGCATGAATATAAACCTCACACCTATTATTATAAAAAAATTTAATATTATTGATATATCTTCAACATTTTTCTCTTGACTTCAGTCTCACCACACAATGGTTATTCATTTAATTGAACACTTAAAAATCAATTTAGACCAACAAAATTAAAATAAATATAAATATTTACCATTTTTAACATAGATAAAATGTAACAGAATACTAAAAAGCCATAAGTACAATTTCCATTTGGCACATTCCGTGTTCATGTCTTTACCTCATAGGTGCGTTTCAGATCGAACTGCTACTTTTATCTCTGCATATCGCTCAAAGAATGCTGTGGGTTTTGCATCTTTCAATTTTAAGCAATTCATGTAATCCTCCTCAAACTGTGAGGAGATTAAAGGTCTGTAACGTCGTGGATGTTGGTCGTCCACAAGCTCAACAGGAGCCCAAATTTCTTTATCCGCCTGAAAGCGAACAAAATATGGCACCGAAAATCGGTCAACCCATCCTTTACACACCACCCGATGCTCTGCGCTGCGGTATATGCCGTTGCTCCATGCCTGCACTCAACAAATCTAAATCTTTATCAGCTATTTCTATTCTTAACAGTATACTGCACATATGGACTAAGTTTCATTTATTTCGCTCCTTGATCGAGTCGCCCAAATTGACAACGAATGAATGAGAGAGAGGCTTCACATTCAACCACTCCCCTTCCTTTGATCAAATCTGAAGGCCCCCTTCATTACCTTGGTAAAGAATTGTAAAGCAACCAATATCTGTGTGAGCTAATAGCACCTCATCCTCCACAGATTTGGCATCAGAAAAGTAGTGGTTTATTCGCATGTAAGCTCTGCATTTTTCGAAATGAAAATGATAGAAATTCTGGACATCCAGTCCCAAACTGGCAATAATGATTTTACAGATCTTACGTGCGAGCTCTGCCAGAAGTAGAAAGTATGTTCGGAAACTCTCGCTGTAATTCAATATAAAAACGGAACTTTTTACGAAACAGATTGAATTTGAAATGTATAAGAAACGTAAACCCTCAAAATTAACATACCTGAACATTTATCCTCCCTCCTGTGGCCATATCTTGTTGGGCAATTCCTTAATCGAATCTGATTCTGGTAAATTCCACATGGTGAAGCTGTCTGCCTTGAGCGTACGACGGTAGCTCATCACTGGATCACAAGTGACGGCTCTTTCTTTCGCTTCTGCCGGCACAGAACATAATTGGCGGCTCTGCAACTCCACTTGTTGGAGAAGATCGGCTGGAATTCGATGGTTTCCGATATAGAAAAACCCCCATTCTTTGCAAGCTTCTCTGACCGCCGCTAAGGCAGGATTGTTTTGAAGGCAGTTTAGGCCTTCACCTTTAAAGTCAGATGGAATTGTGAAATGTCGATTAGAGGGAGATCGACATGAAATTGCATGATGGAAATTTGCGCAATCACAACAAACTAAGAAAATTTATTCAAGTGAATATTTCTGTGATTCTCGATTCATAAATAGCATTTTGTATATGAGATGCAGTTGGAATTTTGATGCCCAGTTTGGATGGATTGTTGAGACAATCGATGACTTCTTTCGACTGGCCGACAAATATATCGCAACAGACTAGTTGGAAGTGAGCAAAAGGACGAACATTACTTAGCTGATTGGAATAATTTTGTAAATCATTTTCAAAAATATTAATTGTGCGTGGAATCAGTGCCGACCAGCGAGTAAGTTAATGGCCATACGGGCTGGCATTTTAAATGGGCCCTTTTTGGTTAAAGAAATGAAAAGTCGTTATAACCAACGTACTCATTTAACAATTAAAATATAACTTTATATAATAAGTTATTATATAACTATGTGATGTTTTATTGGTGTGTTTAATTATATGATGTTTTATGGAGATTTAATTGTATAGTTTTTGAGTAAAAAAAATGGAGTTAAATTGTCAAAAAAATATTATATAAATTAAAGGAGTGTTTGTTAATTAAAACTGATTAATTTGGGTTAATCTCTCAAATAGCATTTGTTGACTTTGTCAATAGAATTAAAGACAAGTATATTAAATATTTGTTATATAAGTTTTATTATTAGTATTTGTCATTAAGTATTTGTCACACACCATAAAAATAATCAAAATTGGTGTGCCACACAAAATAGCAACTAGTAATTAGTGGTTATTGACCTAAATCATAAAGTGCTGCTTTTAAAAAACCTTGAGGCATAAGGAAAGTTATTGTTCCCTTAAACAAAAATGTATCCCCTGAGATGAATAATTCTAAGCTCACTTCATTATTACATATACCATTTGGGCCATGTTCTCAATCAAAAGCTAGTATTTCTTCTTTAATATCTATCTTCCTAATGGTTCAACATTGTTTCCATATTCCATTGGGGCATTTGGAAGAAGGAAAGTACATTTTTTATAAAAGATACAATCTACTAGCAATAAAATGTAGTAGTTTCAATGTCTCTCCAATGAGTGAATTATTATGGAAAACTATACAACTTTTGACAAGTTGGATAGTGAGGATATTACTCATGACTCTCATTGATGAATTTTATCTCCTAGAATGTTTGAGGTTTGATAGATGCCACAAGAAAATATTATGTTTAAGACACTTGAAAAAGGTTTTCAAGCTTAAACACTCTTTATCTACAAGGAGCTATCTCTACTATTTATAACTGATGATGGTTTCACTCACCCTACAATAGGTCCAATAACTCTTCCACTTAAAGTTAGACCAAAATAGTTAGATGTATCATTCACAATCATCCCAACATCGAACCAATTCCATGTGAAGCTATGATATCCATGGCTATGCTCCATGAATGCAATCTCGTCGGTTATCCACAAGTGCATAAAGTTCCCATTTGAGAATCAAATATATAGAGTTCATCATAGTGGGTTTAAGCCTTTGGCTTCCCATGGAAATTTTTCACTTGATAATTTTTGGCCTCAACCTACAGAATTCGTTAAGCCTTGTGAATATTTCTGTTTCAAGTCATATAAATTTTTTAAAGCAAAGCGCATAGTATAATTATCCCTTAGCAATATCCCACCTGAGGATGATCGGTCTATAGCAACTTCTATGGTTGTTCCTCCCACCCCACAAGTTGTGGATGAACCCATGTCCAAGGTGGATATCATCCCTAGTACACCGAGTATTTATGTTACAATTCCTCCACCCATATCATATAAGAGACTAAGAGCTATAACTGTTTGATTACCTTTCTCCTACCAAAAGAGAAACAAATTTATAAACCTAAGGATATGTAGTGGTTTCCTAACCCTTACTGGTCCCTTTAGTCCCTCCTCTAAGGGAAGAAAAGAGACCAATGGTAGATGTTACCTAGATTTTGGTTCCCTCTCTTAAAATTGACATCCCCATGTCAAAATTTTGGTTAAGTCTTAAGTCGGGCGGTGTTTTGTTAAGTATTGCTAACTTGAGTAGTGTTTTCACTAGTTTGTCTAACTTCCCATCTCACTACCCTTCATCATTTACTTCGATTTTCTCAAGGGTAATGTTTTAGGGTATTATTGTAACTTCTTGAATACTCTAAGTTTTTAATTTCAGAGGTTGGCAGTCTATACTCAAGGTTCATGAACTCACTGAAAAGATCACCGATGACAAGTTTTAAATTCTTTCAAGATTGGGTGGTGATTTGTTTAGTTGTGTGAACTTCTTGTATTACCGCCCAAGTACATTTTCAAAAGGAATTAAAGAAACCACAGTGTAGTTTATTTTATTAAGGTGCATTCTAGTTCGAAACAACAAGCCATTTATGCAAAAGTGAATAAGTAGATGCCATCCAAATACAACAAATGAAACCAAAATCAAATAAAAAATTGCTCATAAAAAGAGAAGCTACACCAAAATTATAAAATGCTATATTTTTATTATATATATGCTGGTGGTGATACAAAATTCACTAGTTGACTACAAAAAGCTAGATAATATCAAAACGATGATTTCTTCAGGCACATAAGGCAAACGTCAACATGCAGATTGCTTCCACCACCACCTGGAGGCGCTCTATCTAGGCAGGTGATAGCAGGTTCTCATAAGATTGGAAGAATCAGGAAAACAACCCCATGTTGTTCCTCAACAACCCTACACGGAGAAGGGTCACTACTTTGGTGGCTTCATTTTGGGTTGCAATCGCAATGCAGATTGCATAGCCCAATAATTTGCTTCGTGGGTAGTTGCTGAGACCAACAATGGCTACATTGACTCAGTGGAGAAACTTAGGATGAACTAGGTGCTCCATTGCTCTCATTCCCTGGTCACGATGCCTGGAGGTGCGAATAATAGTGTACGCAAAATGCTCCAAGAGCATAGCATTATGCACATGCACTTGGTTCAGAAATGCCTCTCCCAGTATGTTGTGCAACACCTCTTCAACTTTGCTCTGGATAATGAAAAATTCTTTCAGCTGATTAGATAAATGTCTGAAGAGGGGGCTGCATTTGATCTCTTCAATGGAAATGAAGTCATTCATGGACACTCCATCACTCTGAGCACTCTCCATGTTTGACACTTCAAGTTGGTGAAGTGTGTTACTGCCTGTTGGACTTATAGAAAGTTGGTGAGACATTTGAGTTGAAGATGATCGAGGTGATAGGATGGCAATGCAATCAAAATTAATTGTTGATATGATTGGAATTTAAGTCATATTCCCAATTAATCTCCCAGTTGGACAACTTGCACGTGTGTTTCCATTGCACCTCATCAACAGTTATTTAATGCTTAATTTGTAAAAAATGTATGCTAACCACACAAGAATTGATGGCCATAGGGTAGGAGTTATATCAATAAATACTCAAAAATTGTCTGAAGTCTTATCATTAGCGATGTAATCATTCTGACTATTTATTATTTCTCGACTATCGATTTTCAAGATGAACAGTTAGGCAACAAGAAAATGTTACTACAACCGATTGGTAGCCATCAAAGAGAGGAAGAAGAACCCTATATTTGAGTAGAGAATGATGCAATGAGGGTTTGATTCCTGAAGAGTACATTTTGTTGTAGTCAAGGGAGGAATATTTCAGTCCTTTTTTGAGTTTCATTTATTTCTAATTGCAATAACTTATAATCTATGAACTTTGTGAGTTGAATGTAATGTTGATCATACTGACCTGTGAGTCATGCGTGTAATTGGAATATATTTTCTGTGTGAAATCTATTCAACTACATTTATTTCATTTATTGCAATTATGAAGTTTCTCTTTTTCCATTCACATTCGTCATTAGTCATTCCAGTATGTTTGCTAGCTGATTAATGATCCTTTAGAATTCACTTTGCATTAGCAACATTTTTATGGGCTGATGTTTGTAACCTATATCGCTTTTTGGTTAAAAGCACATTTATTATCTATTAAGTCATATGAGGGAGCTGTACCTCCCAATTTAGAGGAAAGTCACAAAAGCAATTGTGATATTTCTAGAGTTGTTAGCAGATTGGCCCCAGTGCATATTGGGCAAGAGAGTTGCTAATTTTAGATGTATTTATCAAAGGCCAATCCATTCACTAACACTAGAGAAACCCACTCTTATCTCTTCAAAAAATGAAAACCATGCAAGAAGTAGAAGTGCTAAGGAGCATAAGTGTAGATGTCATGTTGTCGCTTGTCAATTGGCTGAAAAGAATAAGACATTACTTGATGACCAAAAACCTATCCAAACAAATTGTGATGAATTACCACCTTCTCCAAACCATGAACCTCACATGTCTCAACCAAAACAGAGAATGAAACAAGAACACATAACTGACATTGTCATAAAACCAACCATTATGATAGCTTTTGATGATGAGGATGAAGATGCTAAGATTGATGAACAAGTGCATAATGAATTATCTTTGTTATTGTCAAAGTCTATGGATTTAGATAATTGGGAAATCGTAATGATCCTCCTGATGAGAGTGATTCACCATGTGTTGAACTTGGTGATGCTCCTTATATGACACTTTTTGTAGTTCATTTGGCTAGTTGTTTTCCTTCCATATATGATGAGCAAGATTGGGATGTAGATGATTTTCTTTAGATCGGCTTGCATATGTAGTACCCTTTGTGTTTTATTTATGTATTATTAATGTTTTCTTGCATGTGATGTGATCTCTTGTGTCATGTTGTGTGATGTGTCTTTATGTTTGTGAGTTTTCTTTGGAGGACCCTTGTTTCTCTATTGGCACAAGGATACAAAGGAAATGAATTTATTGTGACATTCATCTATTTGTATCTTCATTTGTCTCTATGTCATAAATATTTGTCATCTTATACATTTCTCCTTTTGGGGACAATGCAAGGCATTGAGACATTTAGGTCTCTTCCATGTTGACCCAAAATTTTGTGTCCTCTCTATGTGTCATTCTTTTGTTGTGTTCATAGTTCCATAAGTATCCAAGGGAATGATGTCAATTTCAAGCTCACTCATATTATTGCCAAGATCCCTTATGTGATCATCTTTGTATTGTTTGTGGCCTTGCATTGGGGGAAACCCCTTGTTATGAGCTAGCTTCATTTGGAAACATATCATCAGCATGGGGCTTTCCAAATAAGCTCTCATGAGCATACCATTTTGCATTTATCATTTTCTACCTTAAATAAATTTCTCACAACTTGGTGTTTAGCAATTAATTTAAGGTGGGGGTGTACATTCCATTATGTGATTCACTTTGTTCACACATGTTGGACTTACTAATGCATTGTCTTAGCATTTTGATCATTTGTGTAGCATATTATTAGAATTATTGGGACTATAATTCTTGGTATGGTTGGCATGGATACACACCTACTGAAAACTGGTCCTCACTAGCCTTTGTGTATTTCTCATTTTTCTGCTCTTTTTAGAAGGCTCGCCTAGTGAATATCATACTTAACTAGCTCATGGTGCCTTTGGTTCATGGTTCACCTAGCAAATATTAGACTTATAAGCCTGTGAGTCATGAATGCCTTGGGTATGGATTGTAGTAAGATTTATGTGGAGCTTGCTAGTATGTGATTATCATACCCTCCTTTTTGCATTTTCATTTTTTGTTTGCATTGTGTTTTTTGTGTGACCAGTCATGTTGTATTCCATACATGTGTGTTCCCTTGCCTTTATGTTGGTTTATCATGGGATAGTGAAGCCTAGGGGCTTGCATGTTGATAGATGATGAATTTTAGCATTTTTGTGGTAGGTAGTGTCAACAAGAAGTAGTATATCATAAAATTGTGAGTGAAAATGACATGAGGCACTAGACTTGTAGGAATAGTAGGTTTTTTTCACACAAGAATGTGATGCAAAGCTTAGGCATTATGAGGATGTACATAGAATTTAATGCTAGTTTATCAATGCCAAGAAATAAGAGACAAGTTTATAGAGTGGCTAGATGAGACAAATTAATGGATGCTATGGATTATCTTTTGGTCTTAAGTAATCCATACTTGCTAATATCTTCTAAAATGCAAATACCACTTAGTGAGCTACTAAATGATCCATTACCCCATGACATATTAGAAATTAATGCATCTAGTGTTTCTTGCAATATTTCAATGCTAGTTCCTTTTGTAACCATCATTAAACAACTAACCACTTTAGATATAGGTGTATAACAATAAAACATAAAAGATCGCTTGACAAATATACATATTTTAGTATATGAATAATTTTATCTTTGTAGAAATGTTTTATTAGTGTGTTGAATTATGTGATCTATTTTATGAAGATTTAATTGTAGTTTTTTGAGAAAAAAATTATGTTGTTAAATTGTTAAAAAATATTAAATATGTTATATGAGTGTTGCCCAGTAAAAATTGTGAAATTAATTTGTGTTGATCTCTCAATTAGCATTTGTTGAACTTTTTGATGTAATTAAAGGCAAGTATATTGAATATTTGTTATATATGAAATTTATAAGTAGTGTATTGGGCATTTGTTCAACTCAAAATTTTAATTAAATTATATTATTTGATTAATTATTATTTTAATTTAGTAAAAAATAAATACAATTATTATAAGTTTAGGAAATAATAACACCTAATTTTCCATTTAAAATAACAATAAAATTGCTATATTTCTACAAGATTTTTTCATAGAGAGACATTTCATGATTATCCATCACAACCATTGTTACATGTACATCATGGCACCATAGGAGATATTTGCATTTTTAATCACATTTGGGTAAATTATTTTTGTACATTTTCTCTCTCCATTACTAAGTTTTATATGTAGTTAATTGCATCAATGCGAACATTTTATAGGTTGATAACAACAAAGGACATAATTACACTAGTGAGACTAGGCCTAATTGGTGGTATAGTCCTAGGAATAGGGTATAGGCACAATTTCACCCAAGGCAATAAAATATTAGAACATCTTTGTTATAATCTCTTGATATTTTCTTTAAGATAAGATTTTTGTGCTAGCATTTTATCAAAGAAGTCAAAGTCAACATAATGAAACAATCTATTTAATAAACCTCTTACTCTTTGTAATATATTTTATTACTCAAATCCTTTATTTTTTACTCTCCATTATTTATTTTATAAATATAATTAAATTAGGATTAATCCTAAATATCTCTTTCTTTGATAGAGGATAAATAACTCGAATCATTTTAGGAACTTGTTGGTATCAAGGATTCAAATCATAAGTGCACAAATAATCAACCTTTTTCTACTTAGTTCCAAGGACAAAGGGATATTCATTTCACCAAATTCACCTAGGGTGTGCTCTTGATTTATCTATTTAAAACATCATGAACCTTTCATTCAACAAGACTTAACCCTCTATAGAATCTTTGTAATTCAATCAATGTCACCAATATATACAAAAGGTTACTTGAAAAACCTAAATATTTTAGTGTATGAATCAACATAAAATATCATCATAAATATAAATATCACATCTATTTAAAAATTATGAAAAAAAAAAATATTCACATGCCTACAATAAATTTTCCATATCTTTAGTCTCAACACATAATTATGGCTATTTTAAGACATCTTTTGTTCAACACTAAAAATAATGTTTAGCCCATAAAACTAAGACAAATATTTACACTTTTTGGTATGAATGAAGTGTGAAATTGCTATTAAATTCTTGACCATTTAAAATATGACATTTAAGTAGAGTACACAACAACTAATAGGTTATGTGGGAGAAAAAGGAATGTATAAATGTAATTTTAATTTCACACAATCCATTTCAATGTCTTTTAAGTTAGAGGTGTTACAATTTTTATTTTAGAATACTACTTTTATGTATGCATATTTCTCAAACAATGTAGTAGTTTTTCCTCTTTCAATTTTGAGTAATTCATGTAATGCTCTTCAATTTGTGAGAGGACTAAAGGCCCGCTGAATCATGGAAATTGGTTTTCCATGAGCTCAAGAATAACGCCTAAATTTTGTTATCTATTAGAAAGTAAATTATTGCAGGTCAAAAATCTTTCAAGTCACCCTTTACACCTCATCCAATGCCCTACTTTATGGTATTTTCCACTAGTCCATGTCTACACTTAAAAAATGTTTACAAAGTTTGAAAATTAAAGTTACGATTAAAAAAGATTTAGTGTTGGGCCCAAATAAAATATTTTTTGAATGTGCATGAAGAAGACAAGTGAACAAAGATTGAGGATTTTAATGCCAAAATTGACTAGGAAAAGAAATTTATATCTTTTCCATTTCTTAACAAGAAAGACCTCATAGGCCTCCTTAGCTAATTTAGTTCATTGAAGCAATAGAAGAAAAAGAAGAAATCAAATCCTAGATAGGTTTGATATAGTTATGTCTTGAACTACCTCTTGTTTATATAATGATTGTATATACAACTTTGAAGTTTTAATGAAAGGAGGCCCTAATAATTGACCAAAATTTTTAACTATTGACCCACATGATTTCCCTAGATGGGTTCCTTTCAAATGAAAAAAAGAATGTGGTTGACTCACTCAAAATTTGAAGAATAAAAAGGATTATTATGGAATGAAAAATGTATGTTTTTAGTAAAAGGTTGAAATCCCTCAAGTTTAGATTGAAATATTGGAATCAAAAGGATTCCAAAAATCATTTGAGAAGAAGCATAATTTATAATAGGACATATATTCAATCTATGATCAGATTGGATAATCATTCATGCTAGAATCCATTAAGAAAAAATAGGATATCTCATCTAATATTGATGAAATTTATCAATACAAGGAGTTGCATTAGAAATAGAAATTTAAAATAAAATGACTTCAAGAGATAGATAGAAACCCTAATTTTTTCACTTGGCATATACAATAAGGAGATAAGGTAATTTTATCTCCAAGCTCTAAATAGAAGATGGCATTTTAGATAGGAGATAGTGATGAATAAAAAGATAGATCATGTTTTACTAATGATGAATCCCTACCCGGGTTAGTCATACTAAGAATGTTTTTCATGTGAATGCATGTTATCTTTAAAGGGGAAGTCAAATACACTCCATTCAATATGGCTAGAGAGAGATATAACTTGGATTTGATGGTTCCTAACTTTATTCCAAAGTTTTAGAGATCTTGGGTATTAGCTTTGAGAAATCACGTTAACCATAGTAGTATAGATATATTTTAAAAGTCCTCAATACCACATTTCTCACTATTTATTCCCAAGAAGAAATAAGAATCAAGATTGAAGATTTTAAATCTAGTTTCTGAATACTATCTACAAAATCATATCCAAAGTGATAGATAGTAGAAAAAAAGTTATCCTTCCTGATATCATCTCTAAGGTATATCGGGTTTTGTGGAAGGAACATAAATAATAGATGGCATAGACATAGTTTAGGAATTGATTCATTTAGTAATAGAAAATAAGAGGAAATACATTCTTCTCAAATTGGATATCTCCAAATCCTATAATATAGTTAACTAAAATTTTATGGATTATGTTTTGGAGAAGTTTGCATTTCTCTTAAATTAGAAAGCTTGAGTAGAGATTTGGTACTATTTTTCTATTTTTCATTTAAGATCTATGACTTGATACAATGTTCCGTTCAAGCCTTTCTAAGTATAAGGAAAGTAGATCATCTCCCCCCTATATTTTCACTATTAAAGTGGAATATCTTGGTAGGTACATTGGAACCTTGAAGACTAGGGGATATACTTAATGGGGATATAATATCTATCCATAAAACTTTATTCACGAACAATTTGTTGATGATAATATATTTTATTTGAAACAAATTTTATCAAAGAATGTATCTAGTCATTAGATGTCTTCATCAAAACTACAAATAGAAGGATAATAGTGAGTGATCAAAAGTTGATTTTTTTAATATCAATAATAGGGAATGCGACTTTTTCTATAAATAATTTTCCTTTAGGAAACAGAGCCTCTTAGACACCTACCTTTAATTTTCACTATTTTGGTGCCCGAAGATTAAAAGGATCAGTGGTCACATTTCTTAGAGAGACTCAACCAAAATTTTGAAGGATGTATAAAGAGAAATGACTATCCTCTACAAGTAGAGTGGTGATTATAACAATTATTTTCCAAGATATTCCCATCTAGACGTTCTCCCTTCTATTATCTCTTAGAAGTACCATTTCTAACATTACTAATTTTATACATAACTTTATATGAAAAGGGATGGATATAATTTTAAATACCCTCTAGTCTCATGGAGGAACAAAAGTAAAATTTAGAAAAAAATATTCCATTGGTGTAAAAAAAAACCTTGTAGCTTTAAGAAGTCCCTCCTATCTAAGTTGGTCTAGAGGTTCATCTCAAATAAATATTCTTCTTAGATGAATGTGTTTGAAAAAAATAAAAATTGGTAACTACTTATCATCATTTCTCACTAGGGAGTACCTTTAGGTAAAGGACAAGAATTTTTAGGAGGGGGTGAAGGATATCAAGAATCTAATTAGTTGGTTCATATTCTCTATCATTTGGAATGGTATAAATCCCTCCTTTTGGAATTATACATGAATCTTTAGAAAGAGATTCTAGATATTCAAGCCTTAATTAGTATCCTCGAAATATTATAGGGCATCAAAATTAGGTACTATTAGGAGGAGAATTTGGAAGCATGTGGTCCTTTTAGAAAATGGAAATCTATTTATTTTTAGATGTTTTGGAGGATTTGGAGTAGAGAGAATGATCTCTTAGAATTCAACTAAAAAGAGATAGGTCTCTATTCCATTAAGGAATAGTATAATAAGCTCCACCATACTATTAATCATTCTATCTTCACCCATAAAATGAATTAGTATTAATTTTTCTTTCTTATCACTTTAGTATGCTTGCTTGGAATTAGCTCCAAAAAAATGCTTTTTGGATTGTGGTTGATGCATTCTTTGCTTAAGTCATGAGTAATTTTCTTGTCACCTTGTTCTTTGTTGTGAATTCATGAAAGGCATTTGGAATAGATTTCTACATAGCTTTAATATTAAGTGGTTGTTCCTTTCTTCTCTCAAGAAATGTTTGGAAGCTTAGAGATGTCCTATGATTCTTAATAACTTGCAAGAATTAGGAAATATAATTCTAGTTTTTATTGTCTAGAAAGTGTGGTTGTAATAGAATACTAGACTATTCAATGGAAAAGAAAAGACATAAAAAAATATATGGAAGGAAATCATGGAGTCCCACTTTTGAAGCATTATTTTGCTTAATATTTCCAAATCTAAAGAAGCTAATCCTTCAAATGTTACTATATTGAGGAACTAGCTTAGTATTGGATTTTTTATTTTATTTGTGCTTTCACAAAGTCTAGAATAAGAGAATAATGGAAAACGGTTGTCCCCCACCCATAAAGCGGGTTAAGATAATTTGATGGGGTTTCCAAGAACAATGACAAATTTTTCAAGGAGGGAACTATTTTCAATAGTCATGAAGGCATTGTGGGTGCTCTAAGAACTCATTTTATGGTTATTAATATGAATAATGTTACTAAAGTTTAGGGTTTCAACTTGGGTCTTAGGCTTGGAATTTAACATGAAATAAAAAATTAGTTATCGAGAGTGATTCTAACTTGATTATCAATGAGTTGAAAAATGGATCTCAAATTAGTCACCAATAGATCTATAACTATATATGATGCTAAAGGAATCATCAAATTATTTGGATGCGCTCACTGTATAAATAATTTTCTTTAGGAAGGAATCAACATAGTCAATTGGTTGGCCAACCTAAGCTTTCAAGCAAATTGCTATTCATGTGTTAAGTTGGGTTATGATTTTCTAGAAGATAGGAACCTCCAACCCTCAATAGGTATGATGAATGATGCAAATAAGGTGAATGTATACTCACAAATCCTCTTGCTAAGTTATTATGGATGATCCTTGTAGGTTTAAGTATTTTTCTAAGTTATCTTCAATTATTTTGAAAAAACAAGTGACTTCCATTAATTTGGATATGTGGATTATCTTGAATGTCACAGTGGATATTTATTCTTGGTGGGTCCCTTTCTCCTTTATACTTCTAATTGGTGTTGCTTATGCTAGAGAGGTAGAGGTAAAGAGTTGCCAACTGATATGTGGTTGGGCAATGGGTTATTAGTTTAGGTTGCACTTGAGGACAATAGGTACACATAATGTCAAGGATAATGGCGATTGCAAATGGGTAATGAAGGAATTTTCTCACACTACATTGAGCATAAGTGGTTAAAGGCATGTTGATAGATGATTAATTTTAGTATTTTTGTGTTGGGTAATGTCAAGAAGAGGCAATATGTCTTGAAATTGTGAGTGGCAATGGCACAAGACACTAAACATATAGGACTAGTAGGTGTTTCTCACATAAGAATGTGATGAAAAGTTTAGGCATTATGAGGATGCACATATAATTCAATGCTAGTTTATCAATGCCAAGAAATAAGAGACAAGTTTATACAATGGCTAGATGAGACAAATTAATGGATGCTCCAAATTATATTTTGGTCTTATGTAATCCATCTATTACTTGCTAATATCTTCTAAAATGCAACTACCACTTGGTGAGTTACTATATGATCCATTATCCCATGACATATTAGAAATTAATGCATCTAAAATTTCTTGCAATATTTCAATGCTAATTCCTTTTGTAACCATCATCAAACAACTAGCCACTTTAGATATAGGTGTATAAGAACAAAACATAAAGGATCACTTGACAAATAAAAATATTTTAGTATATGAATCATTTCTATCTTTACAGTAATATACAATCAAAATAAAATCACATCATGAATATAAACCTCACATCTATTATTATAAAAAACAATTAATATTGATATGTTTCCAACATTTTTCTCGACTTTAGTCTCGCCACACAACATTGGTTATTCTTAGACATCATGTAATTGAACACTTTAAAATCAATCTAAACCAACAAAATTAAAATAAATATTCACCGTAAAATAAAATTACTATGAACTATTAATTAACTCAGAGGTGTGTTTCAGACTGCTACTTTTATGTCTGCATATCGCTCAAAGAATGCCGTAGGTTTTTCCTCTTTCGATTTTAAGCAATTCATGTAATCCTCCACAAATTGTGAAAAGATTAAAGCCCTGTAACGTCGTGGATGTTGGTCATCCACAAGTTCAACCGGAGCCCAAATTTCTTTATCCGCCGGAAAGCTAACAAAATATGGAACCGAAAATCGCTCAACCCACCCTTTACACACCACCCGATGCTCTGCGCTGCGGTATATGCCGTTGCTCCACGCCTGCACTCAACACATCTTTATCTGTATCGGCTAAATCTATTCATAAAATTATACTGCACATAACATATGGGCTTAGTTTCAGTTTAATTCACACCTTAAACGAGTCGCCCAAATTGACAATGAATGAATGAGAGAGAGGCTTCACATTCAACCACTCCCCTTCCTTGGATCGAATCTGAAGCCCCGCCTCATTATATTGGTAAAGAATTGTAAAGCAACCAATATCTGTGTGAGCAAATAGCATCTCCTCCTCCACAGATCAGAAAAGTAGTGGTTTATTCGCATGTCAGCTGTGCATTTCTCGAAATGAAAATGATAGAAATTGTGGACATCCAGGCCCAGACTGGCAAGAATGATTTTACAGATCTTTTGTGAGAGCTCTGCCACAAGTACAGAGTATGTTCGGAAAGTCTCGCTGGCATTCAAAATAAGAACCGATTTTTTTATGAGACAGATTTGAATTTGAAATGTATAAGAAACATAAACCCTCGAAATTAACATTACCTGAACAGTGATCCTTGCTCCTCCAGTGGCCATATCTTGTTGGACAATTCCTTAATCGAATCGGATTCTGTTAAATTCGACATGTTGAAGCTCTCTGCCTTGGGCGTGTGACGGTAGCTCATCACTGGATCACAAGTAACGGCTCTTTCCTTCGCTTCTGCCGGCACAGAACATAATTGGCGGCTCTGCAACTCCACTTGTTGGAGAAGATCAGCTGGAATTCCATGGTTTCCGATATAGAAAACCCCCCATTCTTTGCAGGCTTCTCTGACCGCTGCTAAGGCAGGATTGTTTTGAAGGCAGTTTAGGCCTTCGCCATTAAAGTCAGATGGAAATTGTGAAATGTCGATTAGAGGGAGATCGACCTGAGATTGCAGCGAGGAAGGCATGATGGGAATTTACGCAATCACAAGAAAATAAGAAAATTTATTGAAGTGAATACTTTTGTGACTCGAGATTCTTAAATAGCATTTTGTATATGAGATGGAGGTGGAATTTTGAGGCCCAGTTTGGATGGATTGTTGAGACAAACGATGACTTCTTTCGACTGGCCGACAAATATACGAGTCGAGAGTAGGGACAGGTGAGGAAAAGGACGAACATTACTTCTGATTGAAATAATTTTGTAAATAATTTTCAAAATTAATAATTGTGCGTGGAATCCGGCCGACCAGCGAGTAAGTTAATGGATCGGCATTGTAAATAGGGCTCTTTTGGTTAAATAAATGAAAAGTTGTTATAACCAACCTACTCATTAAATCAGTTAAAGTAATTTTTTTTTTAAAGTGTTTTCTGTCATGTTGAATTATGTGGTGTTTTGTGAAAATTAAATTGTGTAATTTTAAGTTAAAAATTATGTAGTTAAATTGTCAAAAAAATATTACTTAAAAATGTGAAATTAATTTGTATTGATCTCTTCATTAATATTTGTTGGCTTTGTTAATAGAATTAAAGGTAAGTATATTAAATATTTGTTATATAAAATTTATTATTAGTATTTGTTGTTAAGTATGTATTAATCATTTGATCAACTTAAAGTTTTAATTAAAATATAATATTTGATTATAAGTTTGTAAAGTTATTATAAAGATTAAATATAATTCTTATAAGTTTATGTAACAACAAGATAATTTGCATTGACAACTACAATTGTTCTGGAAAATCTTTATTTGATTGATTAGAAGGGGAGCTCTCGTAAGGTTGAGATCTTAGCCTTGCTTGTCTCTTTTTAATGGTATACTACTCTTGCGCAAGAGTTTAAATTAAAATTTAGACTAAATTTCTCATCGTTGTCTAAGGCTAAATTAAAATATAGACTCTCTCTTACTAGGATGTGAAAACTTACTAGATGGTTTTTTTTAGATTGCAGAAATCGGTCGAGTATCTGTCCCCCTATAAATTGCAGTGCGCTTGGTAAACTTCTTTCACGTGACCGGTGGCGCTAGCACGACACGCCCTTTGGTGTCACAGGGACAGTGGGGAGACTAGACCTCGTGACCTCTTTCCTGCAACAGGTTGCTTTAGCCAATTGAGCTAGGTCCAACATAAAACTTACTAGATGGTTATTAATTTAGTTCCCCTTAATATGCTAGACAAATAGGGGTTAGATTATGTGATGTTTTATGAAGATTTAGTTGTATAGTTTTTGAGTAAAAAATTATGTTGTTATATTGTTAAAAAATATTATATACATTATATGAGTGTTGTCCATTGAAAAATGTGAAATTAATTTGTGTTGATCTATCAATTAGTATTTGTTAATTTTCAATGTAATTAAATGCAAGTATATTAAATATTTTTTATATGAATTTATTATTAGTATTTGTCATTAAGTAATGTATTAAGCATTTGTTCAACCCAATTTTTTAAGTAAAAACATATAATGTTTAATTAATTAATTATTTTAAGTCAATAAAGATTAAATATAATTCAATAATAAGATAATTTGCATTGACAAGTGTCTTGGAAAATATTATTTTTCTTGATTGAAAGGAGAGATTTGTGAGATTTTAGATATTTTCCTTGCTTGTATCTTTATGATGTCATAAAACTCTTTTGAAGAAAGAGTCTACAATATTTTTTTGCATTTATTGTGGGTCCTTTTCACTTTCCACACTTATAGGCATTAGTGTTACCATTTAAATGGCCTCAAACATCATTAATCTAGTAGTTGTTAGTAGTGCTAAAGATTTGATGGTACTTGAGGATGGCTTTGTCATCAAAGTGACCTAGAAAGTTCATTTTCAAGTTCTTTCATGAGATAGATTGTTTGAAAATCCTTTATATGCAATTATTTTCATTCTAAAATTTAATAGTACTTGTTGATGGCTTGAAAATTTTACATTAATGAAATATTTTTATGAGAGAAGTTCCCCTAAAAGCATGCTCAAATAATAGGTGACCAATGCATGGGTCTTGCATGAGATCTACCTTGATGTTTGTAGACACCTAGAATTTGACCTTACCCAACCATACCAATGTTAGCTTATCCTAAGCCATTTAATTAAATAAATATTATTATTTATTTAATTAATTTTATCATTTCCCCCACCTTTATCCCAACCTTTAATTAAATAAATATCTATCATTTATTTAATTATTTTTTCCCTTCACTTGATCCCATTAATTAATTAAATATTTTGTTTATTTATTTAAGTCAGGTATTTATCCTCAATCCTTATCCTTGCCCATTTAATCCTAGCTCTTCAACTTGTTCACATGGATCATATAATCTAAAATTGTCACCATGTGGCAAGTGTCCCCTTTACATGTCTAACTAACTCCTTATCTAGATTCTTTGAATCTAAACACCTACCCAAAAGTCAAACTAACTTTTCATCTTATCCACTCATTTCAATCAAATCTCTTAATTCTAGTCATTCACATAAGGATTTTTGTCCTTGTCCAAATCTTAAACCTCAATCCTATCCCTCATGTTCCGGGTATGTGTAGGATCATCATGGAAAAAATAGGCCCTTAAGTGGCCAAAAAATTCAAAAAAATCAGAGTTAGACAACTTGACGTAAAAATTTGAATAAGTTATCTATATTATTTCAAAAATATTTAGAATAGAATATGTGTAGAAAATTGAATGTAGTTTCTAAACTACTAGTTTATTTAAAAAACTATTTGGTGAAAATTTGAAATTTCAATGCGTTAGCACTTAAATTCGGGGAAAAAAATAAAGAAGTAGGTATGCATTTTGATACGCTATTAATACAAAATGGTAATATTTTTTTTATAATATTTTAGATATAAGTAGAGGACTCATGTTAAGATGTGATGCATATTTTTTTGTAATTTTTTCAAGTAAATAATTAATTATGAAATTTTATTACAACTTTTAAAAATAACAACTCATATGTCTAACCATCTTAACTTGGTCAAAACTTCATAAAATTCAATTTTTCTTTTTTTAATCCTATAGTATGTGAAGCATAAAATGTAAAACATGTTTTGGATTCAAAAAATGTGATACAATTTGAAAGCTATAGATGCTTTTTCAATCGACAATAATCGGGACTTTTAATCCTTAATTCAAATAGAAATGAATAATAATTATTTATTAAATTCAAAGTAAAGAATAATTTATATTGGTGGAAGCTGAGAATCTGCACAAAACCCTTTAGTTTCATCAATTTGGGTAAAAAACTTGCGTCAACCATACCCTACACATACCCATCCTTATATAGCCACTTTTGGCCCCATCATGATCCTTCACCTTACCCTTCCACTTTCGTAACATGATTGCATCCTTTGAGCCTAAACCTAATCCTCATTCAATCTTAGTCATCCATCATCAATCTATCCTAGCCATTGATTTTTCCAAATATTCCGACAAGGTTCTATTGTCACTAATCTAAATCAGGACACTCCTTGTCTAATGTGTCTTAATATTTGACAAGTGGATACTAAATGTCACCAAGGTTTCTCTCAAATTGGTGTACACTATCCAATTGTCCATATATCATATCTTTAAGTAAACAAAAATAAAAGCTACCTTCGCAATTCATGTGTAGGTATGCATACATCCATTTGTTCTATAAACACAAAAAATGCTTAATGATGATAAAACATGCACTGCTAAAAGCTCAAGTAATATCAATTATTACATCAATCTTAAATTGGATGAATGATCTATTTTAATGGTTCTTCGCTCCTTACTAACCATTTATTCGCTCTAACATTTCTTCTAAAAAACCCACAGTCATCTTGGTGGCATGCTATGACACACAAAAACAAATATATGAGTTGCATCATACTTCATCCATATTCATGTTAGAACATCATAATAGATCACATGCATATAGGTCATACACATTGCATAAGAATTTAAATACAAAAAGATAAATAATATTGCATCACATTTTAGAAACATCATATCATATGTACATGCATAACATGTTTTAAACATATAATGTCATCATTATATAAGCATCATAAGTAATATTCCATACATCACATCATAGATCATAAATAATAAATATACATACATCTTGTCATACATATAAGCATAAATCATCTATCATGTGCATAAATCCATAAATAAAAACATACATAAACGCCAATTGCATCCATAAAACATCCATCATAAAGAAATATGCATAATAAATAACACACCATATAATCACCCCCAAAAATGGTGTATCTCATATATATCCAAAATGGGACACAATACAATATCGAATAACTATAAAAAATGTGGAGCTCGCAGGCTCGATAAAAATATACATATCTATATACAATAATAGGCCTAGCCTATGCTACCCTTGTCACCTAATGGCGACTACCCTAAAGGTGGTGGCCTATCCGCTCTATGGCCTAACCTTGATGGCCTCGATTGCTCCTCATGAGTGTGGTGAGGCTACCAACCATAAGGAGATTCCCTTGACTAGGAAACACCTCCATTGCTCTAGGATCGATGGGAGTGTGACTTGTACATGACCTGCTTTGGGTGTAACTGGGCACTCTCTGCAAGGGTGGCACAAGGCCCTTATATAGTTCGGTGTAATACCTGGTCTCTTGCCCATCCTGATACAACATATGTGCAAAATATGCACTAGATCCACTGATAGTAGAAATAAAATCTAGGGACCATTGTTTCTCCCGTTGTGCCCAAATCAATGCCATATCTCACTCAACCATCAATTGAGCCACCTGTCCTTACAACCACTATATCTAGGCCAAGGCAGCCTGAAGCTGCACTTGTAATGCTACAATATGGATCCTAGGGTCTCCTCCTTCGCCTTCTCCATAACATCCTCCCCAATGGGCATCCCATTCATATCCTCCCCCATCACTCTCTCTTGATCAACAGAGATTGGAGTACAGATCTGAACTTTGAATTCCTGAAAAAGTGGAACGAGACTGATACACCAAAAGTGGTGTATGAGTCCCACTATAGGCATTTTTCCAGATTTTGGCAAATTTAGATACCCTTTTTCTAGAAACCTATTCTTGCATAGAAACTCAGATCTGGGACTGATACACCCAAATTGGCGTATGAGTTCCAGTAGAGAAAAATTTTAGGTTTTTTTAGTGTTTTAGAGCTCATTCTAGTCTGCTTCAAGTTTCCAAGTGCACACATTCCATCTTACAACTTGTTATTCTGTTTCACATGCATTTTTAGGTCATTTAGTGTTCAAGATTACATTGCACTAGGTTTAACTAAATTAGGTTTTGCATTTCATTTGTCTTTCCAAGCCCTAGCTTGGTGGTGAACCCCTCATTAGTTTACAATCAGTCCCTAAAACAACCCTATTGTAAGATCTCCTTCTGCTTTGCACACTTGAGGTTGAGATCTCTAGAGTTTGTTCTTGAATGAGAGTGTTTGAGTTTTGTTGTTCTATCTCCCTACCATAGAAGATCAACAGAATTCTACCTTTCATTTTGGTGAACTTGCATTTAGAATATCATAATCTAATTTGGAGTGCATCATCATCCTAGATCTTTCATCATCATCCTAGATCTTTCTTGCATTAACATTGCATTAGGGTTTGCATTAGTTAATTGACATTCTAGGATTTATAATCTTGCATTAGTGAAAGTGCATATAGGTTGCATTTTTGCATCTCAAATCATTGAAAATTATATAATATATGCTTATGCACTTAGGTTATAGATCATACAACATAAAAAGCGTAAAAATCACTTAAATTTTCTTGAAAATTATGAAAAAACCTTAACTGGGACTCATACGCCCCTCTAGGCAATTTATTCCTAGTCTAGATTTTAAATTGCCGTTTACAACATTAAAAACCTCATTTCTATGCTTTTTAAGCTTGCTGGTAACATATAGTATCAACGTGGAAAGTTTCAGTAACTTTTGTTTTATGTATCTAGGTCAAATCATCCATGTAGTGTAGTCATCTTTTTTTAAAAGGCATTTCAAAAATTCATTTCAGTAGTAAAAATCTTCAGATATGTAGGACATTTGTTTACATTTTTGAAGAATTGCATAAATTAGATAGTTTACTTTTGCATATTAGCATGCTTCCTTTTAAGATATGTGGTTTTGATATGATCAAGAATGGATTGCATAAGTACATCATCCCTAATAATGAGTTCAGTTTAGAGTACAATAATGAGGACATCAAGAAACATGTTAGTCACTCTTCTAGTATCTTTCATAGTTATGAGAACATCTTTGAGCAAGCGGATCAAACCATTGACACAATCCTTAACATTACACTGCCTATCTCAAACCCTATTATCTCTCCTATTTGTAGGAATGATGTGATAGAAGAAGATACAAGCATAGACAATTATGAAAACCATAATTGTTCTTCTCCCGATACCTCTCCTACCAGTGACGATGATATCTTGGTGAAAGAAGATACAATCAATGAGAATCATGAGTCTTGATTGTCTCTCTCCTCCTCCCTCTTGGGAAGATATTATGACACAAGAAGATAAGATCATAGAAACATTTCTAAACATCACAATCTTACCTAGTCTACACCCATCCCTTGCTTGTAAGAATATTTTAGTGAAAGAGGAT